>JAQQSW010008264.1:0-13517 GCA_028646575.1 Pseudocheirus occidentalis
TAAAGACCTTGGTTCTGCCTTCCATGTGGAGAGTTTGCTATATTTTGTGATCCAAAACTACACCAACATATTCATAACCATCATGGGTGTTGTGAATATCTCATTATTGATACAATCTGGAAGGGACCTCAGAGGCAATATATTCCAACTCTCTCAGTTTACATATAAGGAAACTAAGGTTAAGTGACTAGCCCAAGGTCACACAAGCAGGACTATCAAAAGGAATATTTTGAACTCATGTCCCTAGACTCCAAATCTAGAATTCTTTGTGCCACACTCCCTCTTTTATTAAGAACCCGTTATATGCAAAGAACAGTGAGAGGGGTTAGGGATGCAAAGATGAAAAATTATATAATTCCTGCCTTCAAGGAACTTATAGTCTGATAGAAGACATAAGATAGATGTCATAATAATAATAACTAACATTTATATAGCATTTTAAGGTTTACAAAGTGCTAAAATATAAACATTAACTCATTTCATTCTCACAATCCTCAGAAGTAGGTGCTAATATTATCATTTCCATTTTACACATAAAATTGATGTAGACAGAGGAGAAGTGATTTGCTCAGTTACACAGCTAGTAAGTGTGTGAAGAGGGATTTGAACTCATGCTTTCCTGAATCTAGGTCCTGTGCCCTAGAAAGAAAAGAAAAATTCCACGCAAACTGCTCTAAGAAATTTGCAGAGAGATTATTTTCAGTTAGGTAGACTACAAGTAAGTCCCAAGAGTAGCTGGCACATGAGCCAAACCTTGAAGGAAGAGAGGATTTCAGTGGGCACAGCTTTGGTGGTGGTGGGGAACTCTTTTGGGTGTGGAACATGACGGGAGTGTTCAAAAGCACACAACAGGACAGGAACAGATTATCTAATTATCACAAAATACTTTCCTCCACAAATGGGTGATTCTGAAATTGAGTGCTTATCCTTGGCAGAAGGGTTGACTATTTTGTTTTAGAATATAGAGTCTTAAACACTTTTAAATGTTAAACCAAAGACACTAGGGAGTTAAGAATTGCCTTTATAGCACAAATATGTACCAGGAATCCCTGACTGGGAATATCAAAAGAAAAGTTGTTCAGATGGCAACTTGAAGGGGAATAGATGGAAAGATTGAAAGACGCATAATTGAGGGGAGCTGAAAGGTGTTATTAATTAATTCATTTATTTATTTTAATTGATTTTTTTCTCAAAGAGTTTTTAGAAAAAAACAAGGAAAGGAGATAAACTAGACTAGAATAAGAGAATACCAAATGGACATATTGAGAGTAAAAAGATTAGACTTGGCTTAAAATTACCAAGGAAAAAGAAGTCAGATTTCCAGAGCCAGAGCAAGGGGACTATCAGCTGAGCTAATGAGGCAGGTGGTTACAGAGACAGCAGTTTTTACCAGAAGCTGAAATATGTGTATATACCTAGGAACCAAACTTCATTATGATCAGCATTTACCAACCAGGAAAAGATTTTTTAATTGAACCTAGAGGAGCTGGTGCTTGAGGGAAAACTATAAAGGTAATAGGGGAACCCAGGATTAGAGGGTGGAAGTAGAATATTCCTAATGAAAATAACTACCTCAAGGAAAGACTCTAATTCAGGGGTTCTTAACTTTTATTGTCTGACCCAGCTCTAAGTGCTCCACAGCACCTGCTGCAGTCACCCTCATGGTGGTTGGAACAAATTGTTCTTATCCATCCATCTTTCCAGGAGAAGTCTTCATAGGCTTGGGGTAGATGTTCCCTAACTTACTAACATGTTTGAGGTCTGTTGGTTACTCTTAGCCTGGGTTAGCCTGTCTGCCAAGATGGTTTTTTACCAGGGTGTGGTCGTTGCACATGCTAGTTTCTTGTAGCCACGGGTGAGAGCTGGGTACATTGGTCCTCTTCAAAAATCAAGAATGAACAACAACTTTTATTGTATCATGAATCCTTTTGGCAGTCTGGTGAAACCCTTTTCAGAATGTTTTAAATGCATACAATTAGTATCATAAAGGAAAGCAATTATGTTGAAATACAGAAAAAAAATATTTTGTAAAAAACCAAATCCATGGACCCCAGATTAAGAACTCCCCTTCTAATGTAAAGTTCTGATGACCAAAGCAAAGTGATGACAGGGAGAATCTGAAAAGGATGTCCTTGAATAACAGAAAAGAAAAGTTGTCAGATAGTTCAACTACCTCGAACTTATGTTACAAGATTGTCCCACAATGGAGTCGTATCTAATTGTGTACTTGAACTGACTGAACCTCCTGTGCTAGATTATATGTAGTAGGGTCAGTTAGTCAATAAGCATTTATTAAATTCCAATTTATTTTATTATCTACCAGGCACCAGGCTAAGTGTTGGTGGTTAGATGGAGGACAAATTGGAATGGGGAGATACTTATGATAGGCAGACCAACCAGCAGTGTATTGCAAAAGTCCAGGTATAAGGAGAGAAGACCCTGTGCCAGGGTGGTGGCAGTATCAGAGGAGAGAAAGGGATTTATTTGAGAGATACAGCAAAGGTGAAATTTACAGGCATTGGCAACAAATTGAATATGAAGGATGAACAATACTGAGGAGTCAAAGATGATGTGTAGGTTCCATTAGAAGAGAAATGAAAACTGGAGGAAGGCTGAGATATGGGGATACTATCTCTTCCCACCTTTATTATCTTTGACTGATGGCAGCAAAGAATGAGCCCAAAGGTACAACCCCTGGATGGGGACACGGCATTGTCTGCAATTTCATCTCTTCATGCTCTCCTCTGTGGTCATAGACTGGATTCATTCGGCCAGTACACTCTCTCTTCTATTTGCAAATGCCCCATACATTTCTCATTTTTGTTTTGGTCTCATACTACAAGATGGACCAAAAGGCTTCCTCCTAACTGAATTCATACAAAGAATCCCTGGGGATTTTAAAAATAAACAAATGACAGACAGACAGACAGATAGAGCACTTGGTTTCTTGACTGAGTGTAGAGAAGTGGTGATGTTTACTTAACTTGCTTTCAAGGGCTGAATGCTGGGGAGCCCTGAGACATCCTCATTGATAGCAAGACTTGGGACCCTCTGTCTAGCTCCCACTTCACCTATTAAAAGTTGCGATTCTAATTCTTTACTTCTGAGTTTTCGCTGTTTATAAGACTCATGTCAAACCATTTTCACCTTTGCAGGGCCTGGGAATTACTAGGGTTAGGCCAACAGCTGCCCTCAATATATGCTTTTCCAGAGAATTCAGTACCAAAGAGGCATTCAGGGTTGGATCTCATAATGTATGGAAGTAAGTAAGTAAGTAAGGAGTGGGCAAAGTCCTTGGGTCACTACCCATCTTTATGAATTTTTTAGGTGGTTTCCTACAAATCAAATAAGGCTTGCTTGTCCTTCTGATCTCAGGCCAAGCTTTGCCTTCATCTAAGAACAATAGGATGCAGTGGCGGCTAGGTGGTGCAGTGAACAGAGCACTGGCCCTGGAATAAGGAGGACCTGAGTTCAAATCTGACCGCAGACACTTAACACTTAGTAGCCGTATGACCATGGGCATGTCACAACCCCAATTGCCCTGCCCTCCCCGCTCAAGCCTCCTCCCCCCAAAAGAGAACAATGGGATTCAGTGGCAGGATTCTTGGCCTTGGGGTCCAAGTATCTGGTATAAGTTATTCACTACCATCTATTACCTGTGTGACCTTGGACAAGTTCATTCATCTCTCTAGTCTTTACCTTTCCAGTCTGCAAAATGAGGAGATTGATCTAAATGGACTCTAAGGTCTTTTCTAGCTTTAGACCTAAGATCCCATGCCATGTTTTCAGGTAGATTGTTTAAAACAAATGTTTGTTGAATTGCATTAAAACTGAAAAGATACTGTGAGTACCCTGAGGTACTGGAAGCCCTGTGGGAGCACCTGAAACACATGTTAGCTTTTGACTTTCAAAGAATGAAGGGAAAAAAAAGCAGAGCAATAAGGGAGACAAGATGGACATGTATGTCATCCACATGTACAGTAGTAACAGCTAATAGTTATGTAGTTTTAAGTTTTGCTGTTTCACACATGCTTTCTCTTCCACAACAATTTCATGAAGTATACAGAAAGGTAAGTGATCTGCCCAGGGGTCACCAAAGTATTAAATGTTTAGGCAAGATTTGAATTCAGGTCTTCTAGATTCCAAGTTCACCACTCTATTAAGTATGGAACCCCAGGCTTAAGAGTATACTTATAGGAAGGAATGCATTAAGGTGAAAGAAAAGGGACTGGGTTAATTAGGTAAAGCTTTCAGGAAGAGATGAGCCTTGAACTTCACCTTAGGAGCAGTAGGATTATTTCAAGGCTCTGGGATAATGTGGGCAAATGGTTAGAGGGGGATGATACCCAGGTAGAGATGCAGATAAGGGGGAAGACTGAGGTTTACTTAGAGATCAGAGCAAAGAGAAAGGGAGAGGTGAGGTAATGAAAAGCTTTGAGGGCAGTGGCCAAGGTTCATATTTGTTCTGGAGGGGGATGTTGGGAAACCATCAGAGGACTAGGAATAGCAGAGTGACATAGTTAAGGAAGTAGGTAAGACATTTTTAAAAGTACATTCTTTCTGCTCTTTTCTGATTTCATCACTTTCCAAGTCATCTTTCAGAAAGTTGAGCAAGCAAATGTCCAGCTACCATGGTCTTAAATTGTAAAAGCTACTAGAGTTAGTTGGCAAAAATACTTTGAAAATTTTAAAGCCCTATGTAAACCTGAATTGTTATTCTTATTAGTAGTAGAACTTCTAGGAACCATTGAACAAAATGACCACTCCATCTTAGAGTCTGTAATAAACAAGGAAGGGAACATAAGACTAGTCAGGAAAAATCTTGAGAGGAGTCGTTGGATTTGCTAGAGGTTGTGTCAGCATGAGCAAAATGATGGTCAATTGAGGGGATGATGGAGATTTGAGGGTGAACTATGGACTGAACTGAATCTGTGTTGCTCAACAAGCTGACCTAGTAGGAAAAGATGGTCACTCTCTCCCCTTCCTTTCTCCAACTCCAGGGAAAAGATGAATGTTCACACAGGCTATTCACTCTCTCTCCCTCCCCACTTCCATTTGCCTAAGCTGCTTGATAGTTAACTGAGATTTGGAAGCTTTAGTCTTTCCCCAAAAGTTCATTTTCTGTCTTAATAAGTTTTTTTGTTGTTGTTCAGTCACTTAAAAGTAGTGTCTGACCCTCTGTGACCCCATTTGGGGTTTTCTTGGTAAAGATATTGGAGTGTATTTTCCTTCTCAAACTCATTTAACAGATGAAGCAACTGAGGCACACAGAGTTAAATGACTTTGCCAGGGTCACACAGAGAGTGTCTGAGGCCAGATTTGAGCTCATGAAGATGAGTTTCCTGATTCCAAGCCTTGTGCTCTATTCATTGCCATCTAGCTGCTTCTCTTAATTAATTACCATATGATAAAGTTTTGTCAGCCAACAAAGGACCCAGGTTGTTTGATGTGTTAATTAATGTGTAAGAATTCTCCTTTTTCACAGCTGAAAGAAATTTTGCCCAGTAAGGTTGGATTGGGAGTGGGAGCCTCCGAGAGAAAGAAAAGGGACCATTGTTACCTGCCACAAGCCTTGCAAAAAGACCTGAGACTAAATGAGAATAACTTTAGGCCTGTTTTCTTTGTAAAGAACCAGACCTGGAGAGAGGAAGACCTAAATTCAAATGTGATCTCAGATACTTAGTAGCTATGTGACCCTGAGCAAGTCATTTAACCCTATTCACCTCAGTTTCCTCTTCTGTAAAATGAGCTAGAGAAGGAAATGGTAAAGCACTCCAGTGTTGTTGCCAAGAAAACCCCCAATGGGGTCACGAAGAGCCAGACATGACTGGAATGACTGAACAGCAACAATTTTCTTCCTGCTTGCAAATATAAAGAGGCAGGCAGCATGAAGTAGTGGATAGAAAACAGGGCTTGTAGCCCAGAAAAACTAGGTTAAAGTCCCACTTCTAACACACATTGGCCATGTGAAGGTGGTAAATCACTTAAACTCCCAGTGTTCTTGGTAATTCTTGATAACATCCAAGGGTCCTCAAAGAATTTACATATAAGACTGCAGATGGTACATGGAAGATAGGCCAAAAGATTAGGGGGGGAAAAAATCTTCTCAGTTTTTAAGAAGGGAGAAAACTGATTCCATAGAAAACAAATGAGGAAAATTCATGTCAACTCCCTTGTAAAATTCTAGAATAAATGATAAGATTATACATTTCAGGGAAAGTGCCAGCCAACATTGGTGGAGGAACTTTGCTCACCTGAAATCCCTTCTACCAGTGAAATCAAAGGACTAGCTGTAAGTAGAGAGTAAACCAGAAGTAGCACTATAAGCAAAAGAAAAGCTTCTACTACTTCAACCAGCTTCCTTCTTTCTCCCACTCCCCTCCCATTTCAAAAGCTTACCCTCTAGAGAGGAGTGGGGACAGTCAGTAGCCTAGCTGAAGGGCATCTACTGCTCATGTGCAGTCACCATCGTGATGTTGCCATAGGAACCTAGCACCCATCAGTGGTGGTTCTCACTTACCATCTTCCCCTAGTGGATAGACTTATTACAAAGCATCCCAATTAGGTGGGGGTGGGGGGGTATGGGAAGAATGAGGATTTAAAGAAACCAATGGAAGTATATCACGAACTCACTTTCAAGGTGTGATTAAAAATATGTTAAAAATGGAAAAAGAGGCATATAAAGTTCAGGAAAAAGACATATCAATGATATTTCTTCAGAACTTCAAGGAGTTTTTATTTCACCAGAGTGTATACTCCCTCTACCAACTCAGATTGCAACCCCTTAATGTCCTTATAGATGGTCTCACTAATGTCCAGAATTTTATCTCCTGGTGGCCATCCTTTTGGTGACTAGCCTCTCTGTATTTGATTAGGCTGATCTCAAACGAGAGACACATAAGCTGTCAGGTGCAGTCTTGAGTCACTTATATCTTGCTGCAGTGTGATAGAGAGTGTGCCCTGTTGGCATCATCTTCTGACACCTAGGTCACCACCACACTACAATGAGGTAATGAGGACTTTAGTGGAAATAAGTAGTGATGAGAGTATAGAAATGAGTTGCACAAACTTCTAAGGGAAGCTGAAGGCTAGAATGAGTCAAGGCTTCTGAAACATGCTAAAGAAAATAGGAAGGAATTTTTCAATTATGTTTAGAACATGAAGAATCAGGAAAGGACACAGCTGCTGCTTGGGGCATATACTTTAATGTTAAGAGAAGATAGAGAGAAAGCAAAATTGTTAAAGTCTCATTTTGCTCCTATTTTTTTTATCCCAATGGAAATTGCCTACAAACAGGAAAAGTTAGACAAAATGTTTTTTTAAATAAATATTCATTCACATCATTGACTTTTACAGTGCCTACATTTCCCTCAGTATCTTTCCTCCCTCTTCCCCAAAGAACCATCCCATATAACAGTTTTTTCAAGAGAAAAAGAAGAGGAAAAATTATTTAAAATAATACATCAAATAAGCTTGAATATATATACAACATAGCACACTCCTGGTTCTTCCATGTCTGCAAAGGGTTCAGGGTAAGGGTCTTCTCATATCTCTTCTTTGGTTACATGCTTATTTTCTGTAATTCTGCAGCATAGAATAAACATTGGTAAAAGAAATGTAGCCCCAAGTAGATGATGTGATAAGAAAGCACCTTGTTGCTTTAATGCTTTAATTTATTTAATTTAATGCTTTTCATACATATCTTCCAAGCCAAGAAGCATTACGTCTCAGAATACTCAAAGAATTTACAGGTGAGATTATAGATAATCTTTGTGGAATCATGGTGCATGGAAAAGGAGCCAAAAGACTGGATAAGGGGAAAAAATTGTCCCAGTTTTCAAGAAGGGAAAAAAATACTGATCCTTGAAAATACAAACAAGGGCATGTCAATCCCTTATAAAATTCTAGAATAAATGATTAAATATATGGCACATGAACACATAAAAAGAAAATAGTTATCACTAGGAGTGAGCATGAGTTAATTTTTTTAAAGTCATATCAAAGTAACTATTTTCTTTTTTGACAGAATTAAATTTATAGTTGGCTGAACATGTATGTCCAAAATAACTTTGAGTGTGATTCCTAGTCACATACTTAGGACTCTGTACTTGAATCTGTCCTGTTTTGTATTCAGGACTTCAGTGAAGGATACCATGGCCCAGAATTAAAAGGAACTGGGTTCAAGTGGGTCAAGTCACTAAGCCTCAGTTTCCTCAACTACAATATGAGTCATCATGACTTGGAGGTTACCCTGAGCTCTTAAAGGCTCTGTCAAACTGCAACAGCTTAGAAGTAAGTACATGCCAGTGTTGGACATTGTGTCTCCTAGCTCAGCAGAAAGAGGCTTATCATCAGAAAATTGGTCACCAGGTGATTTCCCTACCTTGTCTTTTCTCACTACTAACTGTCCTCTACTCAGCTGTCACACTGATATTTCTGAAGCATAGGTCTTATTATGTTACCCCTACTTTTGACTCAATAAACTCCAGTGTCACTGTATTATCTCTATAATCAAATTTAAAAATCTTTTGTTTTGGTTTTCAAAGCCCTTCGTAACCTGACCTCTTCCTACCTTTCTAGGATTCTTAGGTCTTATTCCTTTCCATGAACTCTACGATATGTCATTGGTCTCTTCTTGCTATTCCTTGTACACATCTGTGATGATGATGATAATTTGAAGATCTTCCCTGCCCCTTAATAAGAATAAAGGAATAAGATGGTTTCACAAAAACATGGAATTGAATTGATGCAGAGTGAAGTGAGCAGAACCAGGAGAACACTGTACATACTAATAACATTATTATATGATAATCAATATGAATGACTTAGCTGTTCTCAGCAATACAATGATCCAAGATAATTCTAAAGGACTCGTGATGAAACAAGCCATCTGCCTCCAGAGAAAGAACTGATACTGTCTGAATACAGACTGAAGTATGCTCTTTTTATCTTTCTTTCTTGCATTTTTTTGTTCAATTCTTCTTGTATAAAGTGACTAACATGGAAATGTTTTACATGATTGTACTTGTATAACATGTGTCGGATTGTTTACCTCTTTAGGGAGGGGAGGGGGATGGAGGGATAGAATCTGGAACTCAAAACTTTGAAAAAAAAGTTTAAAATTATTTTAACATGTAATTGGGGGGAAAATATTGTTACTAAAAGAGAAAATAATTCCAAAAGCTTCTACATAGATTATCTGAGTTAAAAAAACCCCACAACTAAATTCTACTTTAAAAAAATGTTGGTCTATTGATAATCAACGAAGAGAGTTTCACGTAAATGAAGTCATAGAACTTATGAAGTATTGAAGGGGACAAAGGGGATAACAATAATGCTTTCCCTACTAACCTTACAGATTTTAATGAGGACCGTGTTTTATAAATGCTATATAATTGGGGTTAATAAATAAATAAATAGAAGACTTTGCTTATCCAATTTACAAATGACACAAAACCAAGAAACACAGCTAACATGTTCATATGACAGACTGAGGACTCAAAAAATTCTTTACAGGTAGGAATGATGTCCATACTCTAGAAAACAATTAATCTGTGGTTCAAAAATTAAACTGCACAGGATGGGGGAGACACAGCTTAGCAGTGCATACAAAAAATACTTGGAGGTTTTAAACTGGCCACAGGTTCAGAATGAGCCAACAGGGGACATACTTGTCAGAATACTGGAATGGTTTATAATTTCCTTCTCCAGCTCATTTTATAGACGAGAAAGCTGAAGCAAGCAGGTTTAAGTGACTTGCCCAAGGTCACGCAGCTACTATGTGTCTGAGACTAGATTTGAACTCAGGAAGAAGAATCTTCCTGACTCTAGGCGTGGCACTCTATCCACTGCTCTGCATAGCTACCCAATGCCTGAGCAAATTAAATAGACTAAAATAAAACAGCACTCTCTCTATAAACATGTCTTCAAGGTGAAAAATAAATTAAATTGTTAACAGGCCTTCAAACTCTGGTAAAACCCCATCCACTCAACTATCATAGTGAATTTAGGCTCTTCATACCTTTTCCCTGCAGCCAAGATTCTTTGTAGCTTCCAGAAACAAACGTTTTTGTAAGGCTGATGATTATAATATGTAGTCTTGGTCCTTTCTCCAATATTTGCCACAATGTATATGCTTTGGGTGGAAAGTTGGGGAAAAGTAGTTTTCCCATTGTGGCCTACTGTCATATCATGACCCCAGTCATACAGAACTATTTTATTAGTCAGGGACCATAACTTAACTTAAATTTTATCTCTCACTCAGTATCTGCCATGGTACTCTGTACCCAATAGGCACTTAGTAAATGTTAGCTGAATTGGAGTGAACAGACTGTTCCTAAGGACTCTGATGGGCAGAAGAGAATGAGATGCCAAGAAAGTTGATGTGGTCACCATGCTCATCTTTTCATCTTTTGTCTTGCAGAGGATGGCTGTGATGGCATCTTTGGAATAAAATAGCATTTCCTAAACAATTCCATCTGTTGTGATGCCAACAGGTTCAGTGTTGATGCTGTCTCTGCATTGGGCTTGTTACAAACTGCATTTTCCAATTTTGGGCAACAGCCTCTGCAAAAATTATGGCTACATTCACAGGTAAAGAGGAGGGAGAGCTGGGACCAAAAGATAATGTGGAGGGAAAAAAAGAAAAAAAGGCAGAAAGAAAGATTTTTTTTTTAGAAAGAGAGAAATGAGAGACAAATTCAGAGAAAAAAATGCAGTGAGAGAGGTTGAGGATGGGGGTGGGGATGGAGGCTCCCCCTGAAAGGGCTTACAACACGTGCAGCTTTATTTCATGGCCTGCCAAATGCCCCTTGCTGTGTCTCTGAATGGAAAATAGGATAGAACAATGAACTGGAATTTACAACGCCTTTGAAAAAGCAACTGCTGTCAGCATGTGCTCCAAATATGCCAAGTACTGCTTTCAGGATAGAGAAGGCCTTTTCTGGCCTACGTAGGCCCCATGACAGCCGGCAGAAAACAACAAACCTGCCACTTCTCTGACCCTAGGGCCCGAGCCCCTCTTTTCCTGATGTACTTCATAACTTCTTCTGGAGACACAAAAAACCTGTATTTATAACTGGTCTGTTTAAAGGAAGAAGAAGAGAGTACATACACACATATCCAGATGATAGTCTAATTCATAAGAGGTAGATTTCTAGGCCTCAAATCCAGTGGTTCCCTTTTTGAATTAAGAATTTTAGAAAAGACATAATCTGGAAGTCCAATCAACATTATTTCTGTGATTTTAAGATTTTAGTGAGATTATGTATAGTTTTCCTTAGAGATCTGTCTGTTATTAACCCATATTTTCTTTCTGGTCATCCCAGAGCCAAGAACAATATTTTGACACCTGCTGAGTTATACCCAGGGCAAGATTCTGATATCTGCAGGCCCATGAAACTCCCTGTGAAAACAGCCTCATGTTTCTTGCTTTGTTTCTGTGTCTGCTACCATTACCTCTTTAATAGGATCTAGAGCCAGGAACATAGGCACTACCTGATCAAACCTAATCTGGTATCTAGAGTCAATAAGCTAGTAAAATCCAATTTTAAAAAATGAAGACTTTACAGCAGAGGAAACTGAGGTCCATGAATCTAGATATAAAAAATTTATACTATACTAGGGGGCCAAGAACCAGAAGAAAGATGCCTAACTATTAAATGACTTCTGCAAACCTAAATGTCAAATAAAGATGAAGTCCCCTTCTTTGGGCCATGCTCGAGCTCCTGCTGGGAAGATATGCAAATATCTGGGTTCTAAGGATCAGCTAGGTGGGGCAATGCATAGAGAGTGGAACCTGGAGTCAGAAAGACTTGAGTTCAAATCTAGCTTCAGACACTTGCTAGCTGTATGACCCTAAGTAAGTCACTTAATCTCTGTTTGCCTCAGTTTCCTCATCTATAAAAATGGGAATGATAACAGCACTTACCTCTCAGGGTTGTTTGTGAGGATCAGATGAGATAATAATTATAGCACAGTGCCTAGGACATGTTGTTATTCAGTTGTTTCAGTCGCATCTGACTCTCTGTGACCCCATTGGGGGGTTTCTTGGCAAAGATACTAGAGAGGTTTGCCATTTCCTTCTCCAACTGATCTTACAGACAAAGAAACTGAAGCAAACAGAGTTAAGTGACTTGCCCAGAGTCACACAGCTAGTAAGTGTCTGAGGCTAGATTGGAACTCAGGGAGAGGAGCTTTCCTGACTCTAGGCCCTGTACTTATCCACTGTGTCACCAAATGTTAGCTATTATTATATAATTATTAATTAATATAATTATTAATCCTTGAGCAACTCTTCTTTGGAATTAGTTCAGGTGACGCAGCCTTTGATCAGGGTTTTTGGCTTTCCCTAAATTCTAAACTTCCTTGATCATAGAGTCCCAACTTGAGTTACAAACCTCAACCTTTCTTGTCTTTCAGCCTTGCCTCGCCTACTTTTGTGTTTCAGAAAGCTGCTACTCTGCTATGCATATTCTTCCTTTTTCAGTGAGTCCTACCTTATTTTCCCTCTTCGATCTCAGAGATTTTTTATAATTTTTCAAAACTCAAAATGCCACTGTGTAGTTTGGATGCTCTTTTGATGATAAATGCTCTTGGGTCTGCTAGAGAAACAACCTCCTTGACAACTCACCAGTATCTTCTTTATACCAGAGATTCATAGGAACCCCAAGCCTACAGTACTTACCCAATGTCTTAGATTCTACTCAAAAGAGAAATGGATTTGGGTTAGCATGTAGCCAATCTATTTTTTTTTTGCATTAGACAAGTATCATCCAAGTAACTCAGAATAATTGCACCCAACAAAACCCAGATTTTGGTCCTCTGTATCTTGGCCCAGTCTTCACTGTTCCTCCAGTTCTGGGGGCACATGCTGGATGCTTAGTGTATGACCTCTCTTCTCAGGCTATGTGAATGAGAGTGCTAAACTGCAGTCTTCCCCAGCTCCTGATACTACTAGAATCTGAGGAGAGACTATAAATTCATGGCTGTATTCTCTCCATCAGGACCTCCTTACTCTTAGCCCAGGGTTGTTTCTTTCTGGGTTGACCTTGATTTTGCTCCGGTTCTGGACATATGGGTAATGCTAAATCCTTTTTTTAAAATTTAGTTTTTATTTGTTTTCTTGTTTACATTATTCATTTTCATGACATTTTTGAATTACACATTTTCTCCCCATCTTGCCCCTGCCCAGCCTTAAAACAGCAATCCCACTGTAAAGCCCCTCCTCTGCTCTGCTCTCTTTTATTCTGGTAGGGCAGGGAGGGTCTCCCTATCCCAGCCCCTGTATATCTTAATTCCTAGTTGCAGGTATTGCAGAACTTTAAATTCTAGATTCTTTCAATTCCTCCCTTGTCACCTACCCTCACTGGAAGGACACTCAGTTCAATACAGGTTATGGATGTGTGATTATACAGGACATCTTCATAGTGGAAATATTGTGACAGTGATCATCTGTCTTTCCTTCCTATATCCCCCCCCCTTGTTCTGTTCTCTACCCTGTCCCTGTCCATTTACTG
>JAQQSW010008265.1:0-13517 GCA_028646575.1 Pseudocheirus occidentalis
GATGGAGGGGAGGGCAGGGTATGGGGGAGGGATGCTGGAAGCACACACTTCAGTAAAGGGACAGGGACAGGGTAAAGAACAGAATAAGGGTGGGGAGGGATAGGATGGAGAGGCAGATGATCACTGTCACAATATGTCCACTATGAAGATGTCCTGTATAATTACACATCCACAGTCTGTATTGAATTGATTGTCCTTCCTGTGGGAGTGGGGTACAAGGGAGGAATCAAAAGAATCTAGAATTTCAAGTTCTGCAAGACCTGCAACTAGGAATTAAGATATACAGGGGCCAGGATATGGAGACCCTCCCTGCCCTACCAGAAAGTTAGAGAGCAGAGCAGGGGAGGGGCTTTACAGTGGGATTGTTGTTTTAGGGTTGGGGCAAGGGAAAGATGGGGAGAAAATTTGTAATTCAAAAATGTCATGAAAATGAATGATGTAAACATGAAAAATAAAAAAAAATTAAAAGTAAACATCTTCCCTCCAAAATATTAGGACTAAGCAGAAGACTTGCCCATATTAGATACATACTTTGAAAAGAAAAGGGCAGTGTTCTACTTGGTCAGTTTTTTTAAAATCTTATTTATTTATTTTTCACAGCACTTTATTTTCTGTGACCACCAGTCAAATAAGAAAGTGGAAATTCCTTCAAATTTCAGTACATTATACAAAACTGTATTTTCCCTCCCATAATTTCCACCATGCCTGGTCCTTTTCCTTATGGGTTTCCTATTTTAAGACCCGTGACTCCTCTGTTTAATATTTTTTCCCCATCCCTTGGTGAGGAACCTAGAAGCAACGGATAGAATATTACACCCAGAGTTATGTTTACCTGAGTAGGGAGGAATCCCAATTCAGATATTTGCCCTTAGCAATTCATTAAACTTCCATCAGTGCCAGTGTCTCAACTGATAAAAGAAAAATAACAGTGTAACAGAGATGTGTTGATCACATCATAATGTGATGATCGTGCACACTCAGGAACACATTTATACATACACACCTATACAGACAAAATCTGCCACTGAGCAACATCCAATCGTGGTCCTAAATCACTGAGGAAATTATTCAGCTTTTTTTCCTGTGGATATGTACTTCATTCATACATAGTCCATGAGTAACTTGCCAAGCTATTTTTCCCCTCACATCACTATGAGTTGGCAGACTTAATACCACCTTCTCCAAGTCTTTCTTTGAAAATAGCAGTATATATGTACTGATAAAAAAAATATATACACTTACAACTTCAGATGTAAATCTTCCTTGAAGTATACATATATGTTCAGGAAGAAAATTGGAGAAAGAAGCCCTAAACTTGGCATCAGGAAAACACACATTCAAATGTACCTCAGAGCATCACTAGCTATGTAACCACTGAAGTCACCTAAGTTCTCTCATCTCTAGTTCCCTCTTCTATCAAATGATCATTAAAATAGTAACTGTCCCATAGAGTTACTGTATGGATAAAATACTTTGAAAACCTATAAGTACATATAAATGATGGGTAATTGTTGTTTTAATATAAGGAATATGTTTCCAGAATTGTAGGGTAAAACACATTATTTCCCTTTTCTCATAAATCCTTTGAACTATTCTTTCTGAGTTAAGATGAAATCCTGGTTTGAGTAAGAGAGAAACAAAAAGTTTCAAACTTCTAGTACTCTAGAGTGATAGTTTCTAAGCAGAGAATATATCAACTCTAAGACCAATTCAATGGTGATGAGCCATCCTGGCCCTGTTGAATGCTCAGCCTTAGTAAGAAAGAGAGCAAGTGCCCTCATTGACACCCCAACTACTTGCATGCTCTCAAAATATATCTCCACTAATAAGTACTATAACTTTTTCTCAAGTTATAAAATGTTCAGATATAACATATTGTGAACATTTATTAAATATGTGTCAGGCACTGCAGTAAGATTTGGGAATACAAATAAGAAAAAAAATTCTGTCTATGGAATTAAAATATAAGGAAAGAAGACATACACAAAATTTATATGTATGTGGATTGGTGTGTAGGATGTGAATATCGACATATACAATATACATGTTATATCTAAAGTAATATGACATATACAGTCATATTATATGATAAATAATGTATAAATAGAATATATGTTATTTTAGTTCACCATCATTTACACATTATACACTAATATTATAGTATATAATCTATAGTACAATTATAGTCATTTATATAATATGTAACTTATATAGTAAGTATATAATACAAAGATAAAGTCAATTTTATAATATATAATGGCATTATATAACATATAAATTATATAACATATTTATATAATACAATATAATATATTATATATGATATATAATGTTATACTATATATGTATGTGTGTATTAAAATATACGTATACACATACACTGAGACTTCTTATGAAAAGACACCAAATGAAAATGTTTATGTTCATGCATATGTCATATACACACATATTTCTGTATATGTGTATACATATACAAACATTCAATTAATTATATTTTTCATTAAACATTTTCATTCTATTGTCCAATGTCGCCATTTCTCTTTGGAGCAGTTACATGGTTATCATTTACCTTTTATTTTCAATGAAAAATAAATGACTATGTCTCTTGTGTGATCAATCATTCCAGACTGATTTCCACATGGCTCTGTGTAATTACTGATGGAGACACATTCTGAATGAAATTTCTTATTGCTTACTCTTCTTCAGATTAAATATATGAAAATTTATCTGGAGTTTGAGGACCAATGAAAACTCTTCTCCATTTCCTCTTAAAAATAATAAAATAAAATGAAAATAAAAAATAAAAACATACACAAACAAATTTGTATGTGTGACATTTACAGAAGAAATGGGAATAGGCCATACCCCAGCCCTTTTCAAGGTGCTGACACAAAACCAGAAAATAGATAGCATGTTAGGCCTGCCAGCACTGAACAAATATCCCTTCTCTGTTGCTTTCAAAACAAGGAAAAGGTCCCTGACTGAGAAAAAGCATTCTGTTTTGACCTAGTTTCTGTGACCAAGTTAACCTTCTTCATATGAAAAAAAATGAACCTAAAAATATTTCAGTCAATGATAGCTTCACAAAATATATTTGATGACAAAAAACAATCTATACCAGGACAAAAAAAAACCCTGATTTTATTAAAATTAGCTTAGGAAAAATATTAACATTTTCTTTTTTATATCACTATTGTTTCTCAACAAATCATCTTTGCTTCCAGAGAGGTATTTTATTTTGAAAGGAAGGAGAAGCAGACAGATGAGTATAACGAGGAGGATGAGAAGTAGGAAGAAGAGAAGGCAGAAGAAGGGCAAGGAGGAGTAGGAGGAAGAGGAGAATGAGAAGAGTGAAGAGAAAGAGAAGGGGAAGAGGAAAGAGAAGGAAGGAGAAGCAGGAAGAGAAGGAAAATGAGGAAGAGGAGGAGGAGGAATAGAAGAAGGAGGCAGAGGAGGAGGAGGAGGAAGAACAGGAGGAACAGGAGGAGCAGGGCGACGAGAAGGAGGAGAAGAATTAAAAGAGAACTTTTCCTCAAATCAAATCCAATGCATCAACTAAGTTCAGTATTATTTGCAGCATCCCTTATCCACAGTCCCTCTCTTCTGCAAGAAAAGGTTGGGGGCACCTCTTTCTAATCTCTTGCAAGACTGTGGGCAATGGATGGAACTCTTTGAATGGAATCAGAAAGGCCTGAGTTCAAATGTGACCGCAGACCTTTACTTGCCCTGTGACATTTAACATCTATCTGCCTCATTCCACCTATATAATAAAATATAATAAAAGCACCTATCTTGTAGGGCTGATTATGGGAACAAATTGAGGCAATGTTGGTAAAAACAAAGCAAAACAAAACAAACCTTTGCAGATATTCAGCTGCTGTATATATTATTGTTATCTCTTCTTTGGGACCAAAGTTGGTCATTGTGATTTCACAACATTAAGTAATAATAGTAATTGATGTTTTTCTTAAAGGACAAAAACAAATAAGGATATTGACCTTGATGAAAGCAATATATATTAAATAACACAGTACCACTTGGTTATGTTCTGTCAATAGGGCCATATGAGTATTGTACCCCTCTGCCAACGCTTCCTGTCCCCAACCCCATCCATTTTACATGAGAAATTGTCATCATTATATAGTGATAAATTAACATATACATATTCATTTGTGTATGTATATAGATTGCAGCGTCTTCTAAATGAAATACAGTTTACTTATAACTATGTTTCAAAACTTATGTTTATTAAAGATAATGTGGATGGATGAATAATATTAAGATTCAAAAAGTTAGCAGTCAAGTTGATATCAGTACTAGCAATTAACCCTAAAACATAAAAAGGAACAATGGTTCAATGCAAAAGGGAATGCTTAATTCCAAATTGTAACCAGCTGTAACTTTTGAGTACCCTAAGATCTAGTGAAGGGCATAAAGATACATATTCTATTTTCCTCTATTTCTAAGAAACATCTTGCTCACTTTCATTTTAAGATTTTATTCCTACTTGGTAATTTATCTTAAAGATGGAAAGAAGTATACATAAAACTGGTATGTTGCTATTGATTTTATGTTAGGTTTAATACACAAATTGGCTAATTAAGCCCTATAGATTGGAAGAAGGGATTAGAATACTGAGATAAATAATAATTAAAATTAATGCTTTTATGAAAAAAGAAAGTGAAATACACATATGTACTATTGTTTCATTCCCCCCCCCAAAAAAATAAGTTCTAAGATTTCTTACTGCAAAAACAATAGAGCTGGACAGTATATCAAGTTAAAAAAAATGAAAATCATTGGGATAACTGAACATAATGATGAAAAGAGAGCCTAGATGTCATATTTCAAAGGAATATTAAAACCCACCAGATTTCTTAGAACTGGAAAACAAAATGTAACCAGAAATAATAATTTTGTCACATCCTGAGTGAAATCCCAAAATAAAAACTCCTAGGAGTATTAAGATATGCAGGTAGGGAGATCCAACCTGGCCTACTGGAAAGTCAGAGGTGCAATGGGGGAGGACATAGGAGAGAGCAGGATGGTGGGAGCAGGTTATACAGTGGGATAGCTGTTCTGAGGCATTGGGTAGGGGAAAGATGGAGAGAAAATTTGTAAAAAAAAATCTCTTTGAAATGAATAATGTAAACAAGAAAATAAATAAATTTATTTTAAAAATCTCCCAGGAAAACTATAACCAAAATAGAATTTCTAGAAAATGTGCACATACACTCATGTACACATATGCACGTGTGCCTAAATATGTACATATATATGAATGTATTTATAGGTAAGCAGTCAATGAGAAATAATTCAAGCATAGATGAACCACAGTGAATGTGAATGAACCACAGAGCATCACATGTGATCTAACAGTCATGAACTAAAAGGAACAGAGATTTTGGAATACTATATTCCATTCCAAAGTATATTGGTTTATAGACAACAATAATCTGCTCTGGAAAACTGGATAGAAGTAGATGGGGGGTAGAGTAAACTTTTAATGAAGTAGAGGATTTAGAAAATCTTGTTTTTTAAGAAACTTTGAAGTTAAAATATAGTAGTTAAACATGAAAAAGAAAACATGGATAGACAATGATAAAAGACTAAACAAGAATAAACAACTCATATTTTAACATGTGAAGATGATGCATATGCCCCGTATTAATGATTTCATCACTGGGGTCAAATACAAATCTAATTAGGCAGAACATTTTAGAGTGGTTCTGTTATGTCCTGATGGTTTGGAAAAAATAATTGATTGACGGGAGCGGTGGGAACCAAAAAATAAGGGTAAAGGGTGGAGGGAGAGGAAGGTTAGGGAAAATTGTCTCAATCAGTATGCACAAGAAGACATCTATACAAATAAGGAGAATATGATGGAAGAAGTGATTGTTACTTGACTGTTCCTCTCCTCTAAATCAGTCAATAGTAGGGAGAATACATGCATACATGTTAATACAGAAATATATTACAATCAACAAGGGAATGGGAAGGAAAGTGTGAGAAGGAAGAATTAGAGGGATGTCAGATTAAGGGAGCAGAAGATTAGACCCAAGCAAAATAAACTCTTATTAAGGTTATACAAAGAAAGATTTACAGCTCTATTTAATCTCTGAAGAGATTCCCATAAATTGGGCAGTGGTTGAACAAATTGTGATATACAAATATCATGAAGTATTTTAGTGATTTAAGAAATGAAGGGAAGGTATCAGAGAAAATTGGAATAAACTTATACAGAGTAAAATTATCAGAACAAGGAGTACAATTTATGTAATGACAATAAAATAATCAAGAGAAACATATTTTTAAGAATTAGAATTCTGATTAGCATAATGATCACTCATTATTCGAGAGCACTAATGATGAATCATACTACTCATTTCTAGTTAGGGAGATGAAAAAATCAACAATATTTGAACAGTCTAGAATGTTGTGTATATATATATGTATATATGTGTGTGTATACTCATATACATACATACATACATATATACATATGTGTATACACACATATTTGAACATTGTCAATGCAGAAATTTGATTTGCTTAATTTTGAAACAGGTGTGGTTTTTCTTTTCTCCAATTTTAGGGGGATTTTAGAGTAGAGAAAAAGAAGGCAGATTTTGTTGATTTGTAGAAAAAATACTTCTTTAAAAAGTGAAAGTTTGTCAATAAATTCTTGAAGTTGTAACCTTAAAAGTATTGACATGTAAAAATGTGAATGTTTAAGTACCTGCATTGTATTCATGTTTGGCACATTCCACTGACGTACCTCCACTGCACAGACAAATACTGTGGTATTTTGGTTCATGACTAATTTTTATATAATAAAGATGGGTCATGGTCAGAAAAAACAAAAATATTCTTGTGGAAGAATTCAAGCACTATGTTTGATATTGTGCAATAATATTGAACAAATCCCAGCAATGGAAATAAATTTAGACAATACAAAGCTACTATTTTATAATCCCATGATGCTGAGAATGTTACCTGGTAGTACTATTCAACTTTAGTTCTAAATAATTATTTTTAAATAAAGGACCAGTGAATTTTGGAGGATACCAATAATTTGTTTTTAGTATACTTCTCCCTCCTCCCACCAACTAATCCTGCTTATGCTGTTTCCTTTAATATATGTACCTGTGCATGTATGTATGTGTGCATGCATGCATGTATGCATGCGTGCATGTGTGTATTGTGTGTATGTATATTATGTATACATATATTTGAAGGGAGGATTCTTTATTATTACTATTTTTCTTCTTGGCTTGGTTCAGTTATGCTTTTTTGTTTTGTTTTGTTTTGTTTTTGACCATCAAAGTATGACGTGTTTACAAAAATAAGGAATGTGCCTAAAGCAAAGGATATTTAGTAAAATTCTCATTTTGACAATTAAATACTTCTCAGATGTCAAAATCATGCATGTTGTGGCTTACCAAACTGTATGTGCATTTAATTATGTTCCAGTGCAGTAAAATGTATTGAAAAATAATAGTTGGTTCTGTTTGGTGATTTTCAGAGAACTTAGAACCCGTTTTTTTTCTTTTATTGAAGAGAAACACTATTATAATAGATGTGCAAACACTTAATGAATATTTGATAAAATTTCCAGTATCTTTCTTAAGGTAACAGGACTTGATCACCACTCTTTTATGGACACTGAGAACAATATATTAAAGGCTACATTCCAACCATGAAAATGTAGATACCATTTTGTACCCTTACAAAGGCTGTCGGTCATGGGTGAATACAATATGAGTCGAGCGGGTTATACACTTTCAGGATTATGAAGGAGGTATAAATTGGCTCTACATGCCTCAATACCCACTATCCTCAGGAGGAACCTTGGACCTCTAACAGATCATTACATCCAGGCTTTGTACCCCTTACCTCCCATTCTTCATGGCAGGCACAATTTATGCACTGGAAAACCTTGTGGAAAACTTGGACTTGGCCTCACAGCAGCAGGCCAAAGAAATTAGGCACTCACACAGCCAGAACTAATTCTTGGGTAGGGAGGGGACATTTGAAATGGATGGAAGCCCACTGTTTGTACCTTAAAATAGGATTGTAAGACTGAGAAGAGACCCAAGGGGGCAAAGAACATAGCTATAATTCACACCAGCTATATAAGATATGCAGGAACAGGGACGAGGCAAGGAGGAAGACCCCTGTTCTATACTCATTTCAAATACCATTTGAATAGTGAGGAGGCTCCCCCTTCCCAGAGCTGTGACTTAGCAAAAGACTCTGAAGCACAGGCAAATATTGCTTGATTTCAGGGGAACGAGTTGTCTCCCAGAATGTTGGATAAGAGACAAGTCAGGAGGAATCATAGGAGTAGAGTTTGTTTCTCTGCCTATGTTTGATTATTGGGAAGCAGAGGGACTAACAACCGTCCCTTTTCTGTGTTTTTCCTTCCTCTTTGAAACTGAACCATGAGTAGCAGTATAGTGTTGTGAGTAGAGAGCAAACCTTGAGTCAGAGAGGCTTAGGTTCAAGTTCTACATCTGATACATTGGTTTGTGGCCATGGACAAATCAATGCATTTCTCAGTATCCTAATCATACAATATGTTCCAGAGGAGGCTGAGCCTATATGTTTGCAAGAAAGTCCTGATGTACATTGGGGGAGTGAGTTTTCTCAGCTGTGGTTCCTTATACCAATGTTATTACACTGTCAGTCCAAAAATAAAATTCTAATCATCAAAAATTATCTTACTCAAGTTCTAGACCCACGCTATCCTTTTCACCTTGATGATCCATGGTTGACATCTATTAGAGTCAGCTCCGTTGCCTTTTGACACCTTCTCAGAGGAAGCACCATCACTCCTTGCTCATTAAATAATAGGAAGGAACAACCCATAGCGAAAAATAGAAAACAATTCTCTCTAGAAACTAATTTATTTTTGTGCTTTGAGAATTTTGCCCCAGAATAAAGATGTATAGATAATTGTATTCATGATAAATATTAGGACTCAAGAGTAGGGAATCTGCTGGCCTCAAGGTCATGTGTGGCCTTGTTGGTCTTTGGGTACCTCCTTTTGACTGTCTAAGTTTTACAGAACAGATACTTTTATCGCGGAGATTTGTTCTGTGAAGTTTGCATTTGGTTAAAGGGCCACCCTTGAGTGGATCTAGAAGGCCACATGTGAACTTGAGGCCACAGGTTCCCCATCCCTGCGCTAATGCTAACTTCAAAGTCTCAAGGGTCAAAGATTTATGAGTCTGGCTACCCCATGCTGAACACAGATCATAATTCCTTTACATTTTTCTAAATGGTCTTGGTGACTTGGTATACCCGTCCCCCAAATTCATTGTGCATCAGACAATGATGATGATAACGCACATGATGATTTTCTTAACTAAATTTGACATATTTCAGGATTTACAATTTGCTTTGCACATATTATTTCAAATATTGACATCAATGTTTATCACTACAAGAGTTTTCAGAGGCCATTTAACCCATAATTCTAATTTTATAGGTAAGAAAACTCAGACAAAAAAACTTGGATAAATTCAATCTGACAAATATACAGTGAAAGCATCATACTTCTTAATTTTAATTACCATTAAAATCTCTTAGTAGTATGTCAAATAACTGGAAACACAAACTTCACCATTTATTCTGAGGAGTAAATATACATGTGTGTGTCTATGTACATATATATAATTCATTATAAATTTTTTAATTCTTAAATATATGAATGTGATTAAATAAATAATTAAAACTCTAGTGATATGACGAGATACCCATTTATCTCTATTCAGTCCAACAAGTACTTTTTTAATCAATAAACAGCCATGTATGTATTAAGTGCCAATATGTTCCAACCACTATACTAATCACTGTGGAAGTCCACACACACAACCTATGCAAAATAAATACAAGGTAATTTTAGAAGGAAGGAAATACAGTAACACCTGGTAGAATGCTGAGGATCCAGGAGAAAAAACAAACAAGGACTCCAGCATTTTCCCAGTCAAAGGCATTTTCAAAAACACAAGATCATCCTTGTCTCTTTTCTTTCAGTCACTGTGTGCATCCAATCACTTGCCAAATATCAGCATT
Source organism: Pseudocheirus occidentalis (assembly GCA_028646575.1). Taxonomy (NCBI): domain Eukaryota; kingdom Metazoa; phylum Chordata; class Mammalia; order Diprotodontia; family Pseudocheiridae; genus Pseudocheirus; species Pseudocheirus occidentalis. The sequence continues at coordinate 10,081 of JAQQSW010008265.1, forward strand.
TCCACCTCCAAAAACATCTTTCATATTCACACCATTGTCTCTGATTACAGTTATCTTCTCATTCAGGTTCTCATCTTATTTGAAAACAGCCTTCTAATTAGCCTCTCTACCTCAAACTTCTTGACATATAGCTTCTGAAGAGATTTTCTTGAAGTGTAGTTCTAATCATGTCACTCCCTTACTCAATCAATTCTAGGGGTTCCTCATTGCCTCAAGGCACGAATATAAACTTCTCTGATTGCCATTTTAATCTCTTCATAACTGAGTCCCAACCTCTTTTTCCAATGTGTAAGAAACACATTACTCTTCAAGAACTCTGTGGTCCAATCACACTGGTTTTCTGGATGTCCTTCACAATTCACTCCATCTCCCATCTCTCTGTCTCTATACTGCCTAGTCTCCCCCTTCTCTGGGCGTACTCCCTTCTATTCTCTATCTCTTAGAATCCCTTATTTCATAAATCAGCTACCTTCTACATGATCCTTTTTTCTTGAGCCCTACAATGCCTTTCTTCTAGAGTAAATATCATTACTCATAATATTTCACTGCATGTACTCTAAATATATGTGTATCACCGTGTGTGTATATGCATGTTGAGCATACAAATATACACATATACAAACTATATATATATACATACACACATGCCATATATATGTGTATATATATATATATATATATATATATAGTTTGTACATGCTATCTCACATGATCAAATATAAGTTTCTTGAGAACAGGATTTTTTTAAAGATTATTTCTTTGCATCCTCAGGAGCTTGATAAGCTTTGAAGATAATGACTAGTTCTTAGAGACAGGGGTCAAGAGAGAGTCCACTCCAAGAATGGGAGGTTGCTTCTAGAAAATCAGGTGATAACACATGGAGTAATGTTTAAAAAAACAACCATGATATTTAAAAATTTCAGTCAGTCATGATGGACCATAAAAGGCAAACAGGTGAATGGAATATACTAATCTGGAAAGGTAAAGTAGAGCCAGATTTTTGAAGGACCTTAAATGCCAAGCGATAGTCTCCATGTTATTTTAAGCATAAGAACCAACCACATGAGTTAATTAGACATGAGAGCGATATGGTCAGACCTATGTTTTATTTTATTTCTTTTTTTGTTTCTATTTAATCATTTGATATTTTCAAGGATTCCTGTGGTGAGATATTAGTCCTTTAAAAATATATTATTTTTCATTCAAACAACAACAAAGAAATCTTCTTCCTATTTTCTTACAACTCCTTTGGAAGAACAAAAGAAAAGAAAAACAAAACTCTTGCAATCCATATATCTAGTCAAGTTAAATTAGTATGTACATCAGTTATGTTGAAAGAAAATATGTCTTGCTCTACACCCTGAGTTCATTCCCTCTCATTATTATTATTAGAGGTAGTGACATTGCACAGTAAAGAGTACTGACCTGGAGTGAAGAAGACTTCAAATTTACCTTCATGCCCTGGCTAAGTCAGTTATTCTCTGATGGCTTCCTCATTTGTAAAAACAAACAAACAAACAAACAAAAAAAGGGAATAATAATACATACCTTCCATGGTTTTATGATAATAAAATGAGATACTTTTGCCAGTACTTTGGAAATCTTAAAGTGCAATATAAATGCTAACCAATTTGTTGTTACTATAAAGATCACAAAATTACTATTAGTAGTAGCAATAATAATACTTTTAACAATAAGAGGAAGACAAACTTTCTCTAGAGGAGGGTTAGTCATTATATTCATTGGATTTCTTATGCAATTAAAATCATTTGTCTTTAAGGAGTTGCTACTTTAAAAATTGCTCTTGGAGGAAAATATTCTAGATGAAGAGATGACTGCTTAGTATTAATGTTCCTCTTTTGTTTCATTAACAGTATTAGTATATATTTTTTTTGAGTTGAGGATTTTATGGTAGTTCTCTTCGGTGGAACCAATAAATCAGTAAGCTTTTCAATATTCACATTTCTAAGAAATTGGCAGAGTTGCTAGTTACGGTTCTTGCTTTTTGTATACAACATGGTCTGTTATTATGATTCTCTGTCATCTTATAGGCTATTGCCTAAAATATCTTTGATCTATAACTATAAAGGTACTGTTTTTCTGTATTTGTTAAGCCACATTTAATTATTTAATTATAAATTTATTACTATTATTATCATCCACACACTTTAGATGAAATATCTTTCAGCTTGTCTTACTTATTTCATTAGTCACCACGTAAATTTTATCCCCAATAGTAAAATTTCCTTCATGATAGTCTGGGGATCATTGTCAAAAGTCTTCTTTTAGGCATTGCTCTTAAGCACCTTGGACTTGAATTTCTCCCATTTCAAATTAAATGGTGACTTGTCTACATAACCATAGTTATCTAACACAAATAGCAATTACAGAGGTCTGAAATATGCCTAATCATTACATTTTCTTGTTTTCATTTGCACTTGGTGAATTGGTTGATTCTATGTGGTTTCTGATACAAGTTTTAATAGTAGTTTGCTTATGATCACTTAAATGGAAACATTTATAGTCTTTTGTTAGTAATCAAACTTGCTGCAAAAGCAATACCTCATTTTTTGTAATCTTAGGGCAATATAAATAGTTAATGCTAATTATTCCCCATCCACATTCACTCTGTCCTTTGAGTGAGTCTTGCAATTGCAGCTTTTGAGTGATGAATGTGGGGGACGGTGTTTTTGCTTTTCCAATATTCTTGGGTAGGTCTGTTTTAGAACTTTTTGATATATCAGATTAATAGGTTAGAAATTATTTATCCAATAATACCATAAAAGAAGTGGTTGTTTAGTTCAAAGTAAGCTTGTTTTGAAATTTTATTTTCCACATTGAACTAAATACTTCTTTTTGCCTGTCTTTAATTGCTCTGTGCTTAATTGTTCTCAACTGCAGGAAAACGAGAGATTTATGGGTCTCCCCTTGCCCTAGATCTTCAATAATTTAATTGTTGTTAAGAATGAACTCATGCATCTCAGCAGTTGCTCCTTTACCTTGTGCAATAGTTACATTCATTTCTACCACATTTCAGCCATAGCACCACTCAATTTCTCCATATTTAATATTGTTTATGAAATGGCATCTTCACGTTGGAATAGAGGTTTAGATCATCCCCTCAGACAAAACAATAAAGAAATGATTCTGGTTCTTTCATTTAACATTAATTCCATGGTCTGCATGATATAGTTTTCTGCTTTAATCAGTTCAGGCCCAAGAATTACAAAGGAAGAATTTATCAAGTCTTACTGATGTTTCCCTTGTCTTACAAACACAACTCTTGATTAGAAAATTATTTTCTCAGTTGACATATGAAAGATTGAATTTTGTTAATTCTTTAAATGCCTCTCTGCTAATGACCTTGCCTCATACTGTACCAAAAAATGAAGATAGATGATAGCTAGAAAGATAGATAGATAGATAGATAGATAGAT
>JAQQSW010008266.1:0-13517 GCA_028646575.1 Pseudocheirus occidentalis
GGGGGGTGTGGGTGTGTTCAGTTTTGTATATCTATTCATGACCCCATTTAGGGTTTTATTTCTAGAGATACTGGAATGGTTGCCATTTTCCTCTCTGTTTTTACAGGTGAGGAAACTGAGGCAAAAAGATTTAAGTGAGTTGTCCAGGTTCATACAGTTAGTAAGTGTCAGAAGTCAGACTTGAACTTAGGAAAATGAGTTTTCCTCAACCTAGGTTTGGCGGTCTTTCTACCATGCCACCTACCTCATATACATATACACATACATACACATATGCATATACATATGCACACACATATGTATATGCATATACACATATACATATGCACATACACATACACACATATACATATTGGCATGTGTGTATATGTATACATATGTATGTGAACACATGTATATATACACAAACACATATATACATATGTGCACACATACGTATGCACACACATATATGTAAGTGTGTGTGTGTATGTGTGTGTGTGTTTAAAATGAGGAAATTGAGACTAGAAGAAGTTAAGTGATTTGCCCAGTGGTTACAGAGAGAGTATCAGGGGCAGAATTTGGGAAGTTGTGAGTCAGAACTTGGAAGAGCTCTCATTCTACCTATGTACCCTTACTTTCCTTAGCTTTGTTTTTCTCATCTATGAAATCTATCAGACAGAAAGCATTTCTTGAGTACCTGCTATGTGCCAAGAACTGTACTGAAATCTAGATACAAAAAAAATTAAAGACAGTTGTTGCTCTTAGGGAACTCACAATCTGTCTAATGGGGAAGAAAAGAGGCAAAGGAGTATTTGCAAACAAGATAGAGATAGGATCAATTAGATATTATCTCAGAGGGGAGGCTCTCTTATACATTGTAGGATTTGATCTGTGACTTGAAGAAACCAGAAAAGCCAGGAGATGGAGGTGAAAAGGAAGATGATTCCATGTGTGAGGGGAGAGGCAGTGAGAAGCATATATTCCAGAGATATAGTATTCTGGATTGTAAAGTCCTTGTAGTGGAGTGGAATGTAAGAAAGCTGGGAAGGTAGAAAAGGGTCATACTGTAGAGACCTTTAACAGTCAAAAAGAGAAGTATATATTTGATCCTAGGAAGTCATTGGATTTTGCTGAAGAGGTAAGGAGGTTGATGTGGTCAGACCTGTAGTTTAAGATGCTTACTTTGGCAACTGGGTGGAGTATGGATCAAAGTGATTAAGTGGGGAGAGAAGATAATCCTAAAGACCCCTTATCAGAGGTAATGTCTCTAAAGTTGGCTAAGCATGATTTGGTTTAGAAAAATTGTGAAGGTAGATGAAAGCCCTAAAAAATTATACAAGAGTCCCTTCATAGATACGATGAGAAAATACCTTGGGAAGTCAACGGAATCTTTTAAGCAGGGAAGATTCAGTGTTAATATTCACATTCTCAGATATTGGAATGTTTGCCCTGTGTGAATAAACAAAACAGTAACAACTGCAAATAATCAGCAGAATTGGTCTATAACTAGCCTTCCAATTATTCCCCAAACTTCTCTGATATAGTATAACTGTTAGAGAAAACTAAAGAGGTCTAATAGATAAAGAAATGTATGTTGAACCCCATGTGGGAGGACCAACCCTAATTAAGATCTTGCACACATGGAACACTTATCCTCTATCAGATATGCTTAGAAAATCATCAATAAGAATTTGCATTTGGGGGAGGCTAGGTGGTACATTGAATAGGGCACTGGCCTTGGAGTCAGGATGACCTGAGTTCAAATCTGGCCTCAGACACTTGACACATTTACTAGCCATGTGAATTTGGGAAAGTCACTTAACCCCAATTGCCCTCCAAAAAGCATAAAAAGAAAAAAAAAAGAATTTGTATTTGGCAAGTCTCTTTTTTCCCACTTGTTCAGTCCCCTGGGAAGGAAGTAGAATCTTTTATTTTGCCCCCATACTTCCTTACTGGTTCAGTTTCCCACTTATGAGCATTCTACATTGCCTGGTAACAAGCAACTAACAATGGTTCTATTCCCCCATTTCCTGATCACAGTTGTTTGGTTGCAACATCTCCCTACTATAACCAGGAAACTTTTCCTTGCTCACTCCACACTCCTCCTTCATTATGACTAATGCTGGTCTGACATGTTCTAGTCCTGATCCATGTCTATGCTTTGTGCTCTTCTGTTTCTAAGCTGTGGGTAGGCATAATGAAAATGTTAAGTGTTAGGAGTTAGTCAATATCTAAATTTATTCTGATAGCAGTTATAGGGTGGTTAGGGGCAAAAATAGTCCTGATAGGAAGTAATTGCAGAAATTCATTATAAGAAGGAGGACAGGGCTCAGAGTAGGGGCAATGAATATGTATAGGAAGGGAGAATTCCAAGAAATATTGAAGAAAAACGACTTCACACACCTGGGGGATTGATTGAATATGAAGGGTCAATGAAAGAAGCAAGAGTCAAAGTTAGGGGCTTTCAAGCCTATAAGACAAAAAAATCATAGAAATTTCATTATAAAAAATGAGTCCTATTATCAGAAACATATAATTTGGGAAAGGGAAAAAAGTATAAAGGGAATTATAAATTTGATATTTAAAACGTTAGGTTTTGTTACCATGCAACAATCATGTGAAAATACCCTTTAGGGAGTAAGAAATACAAGCCTGGAACCTGGGTGGGAGCTTGGATTGTGTAGATTTGAGAGCCATTAACATAGATAGTTGAAATAGATCACACTGACTGAAATAAAATCACAAACATAGCTATTTTGTGGTGTGACTAAAATTCAGGGTGGATTGAACCCAGGCCAAAATTCAGAGTGGCATACTTTAGTGTGGAGAAAATGGGCAATGTGATATATGTTGTGTAAAGCCCAAAATAGGGTTGATGCCAATAAACTAAACATATTAAAGTATGACCTAAATTGCCATCTGTTGAGGGAAAGAAACATCTGTCCTATAGGGCAGAAGCTGAAGATTGGAAATTTCTAATTAATTTCTGAAGCAAGCATTGCAATTTTAAAATAAAGTCTCAAGCTTTAATGAGCTTTTTTCCCCCAATAAAGTTATCCCAAAGAGGGGAAATAAAAGATAATAATATTACAAGAACTAAGGAATATAGATTCCCCAGGAACCATCACAGAACAAATTAAAGTGGGACTGTGCTTAAGTCACATAAGCTGGTGAAATCTTACACCATGTTATTGCTTGTACCCTCTCCCTAAGCATATTTTCAGTCACATCTACTTAGTTTGGGACTAAAACAAGCAGGAAAGGTAGGATTGTAAGATGCAAAGATCACAGGCAGGGGAACTGGATTCTTATCCCATCTCTGCCATGAACAAGTTATATGCTTTAAGTCATTTAGCTTCCACAGGCCCTGGTATCTTCATGTGTAAAACAAGGAAAGGATTGGAATTAAATTATTTTTAAATATCCCTTTCTACTTTAAAATGTTATGTATGGTCATCATCCTACAGAAAAGCAAATTATATCCTCCTGATCCTATTTAGAAATTGCTATATGGGTTCTGATTCTCTGTTTCTGTCAGTGATGAACAAAGCTTTTAGTAGGAAGATGTAGTCAATCACCCAGTTAGTCAATAAACATTGATTGAGTTCTTATTATGTTCCAGGAACTGAGCAAAGTAGTAGGGATACAAGAAGAGACAAAAGACAACCTATGCCCTCAACGAGGTCACAGTCTAAAGGAAGGGAAAACCAGCAAACAAATATGTACAAACAAACCTTGTATAGGATAAATAGGAAACAATTAAGAGAAGGGAAGCTCAAGAATTAAGAGAGTCTGGGAAAGGCTTCCTGTAGAAGATGGGATTTTAGGGGGGTCTTAAAGGAAGTAGAGATGAAAGGGAATACATACATAACGGCATGAGAGACAGTGAGAGGAAAGGCCCAGAGCCTGGAGATGGAGTGTCCAATTCATGGCACAGCAAGGAGGCCAGTGTCTTTGGATTCAATAGGATATGGTAAAAGTAAAGTGTAAGATTGGAAAGATAGGAAGTTAATAGGTTATGAAAGAACTTGAATGCTAAATAGAAGATTTTGTATTTGTTGCTGGAAATGACAGGAAACCATTGGAGTTGATTAAAAAGGAAAGTGATATAGTCGGCCATGAACTTTAGGACAATCACTTTGGTGGCTGAACCAAGGACAGATTGGAGCTAATTTCCCATATGCATTCCTGGAACTCCCATGTGAGATAGTTCCTATGTGAATGAAATTCATGACTACCTCCCTCTCACCAAAAACTCCATCCCCCAACCTAAAGTGTATAAATACGTATACATACAGTATATTGTAACTCAGAGTAGCATTGTTATTTTGCTTAAGATACTCATCATCCCATTGAAGAATATTAATCTTTCCAACTTTTGCATTATTTGTTATTTATACAAATAATACTTTTAAAAATGCCTGTACTCCCACTTCTATCTTGTACCACCCTCCATTTGCAATATGTTTATATCACCAAGGAAAGACACTTCCTTCTATATAACAAAAACCTCTAGAGGAAAATGGAAATCAATTTATTAGGAATTATGCTTATATTAATGTGTTGTACTATAGTCCACAAAGGAGCTCCAAACTGAAATGCAATCTAAATACAAGACACTATATCATTTAAAGAGAAAAATAGAGGAGTCTGGAAGAAGAGACCTTGTTCAACTATGGATAGGCAGAAAATTCTGAAATACAGAAGGAACAGAGATGATCTTGAAAGAAAAAAATAGACAATCTTGATAACATGCAATTGAAAATTCTTTTATGAACAAGATCATTATAACTAAAATAAATTGAGAAACTGTTAAATGAAGGCAAATCCTCCTAGTAGATTTTTATAATAAAGCTGATATCCAATCCCCAACACATAAGTGATAAAAGGAAATGAATAGGCAGTTTTCAAAAAAAGAAAATGAAAATTATCAACAAACATATGAAAATATGGTCTAAATAATGATAAGAGAAATCAGATTAAAACAAGTTGGAGATTGGCAAAGATAATGAAATGAACAAATCCTAGATGTTTGAGGGGCTGTGGAAAGACAGGCATATCACTTAAATTTTTGTTTCTAGAATTACGTATTAGTCTAACTGTCCTGCAAAGAAATTTGTTATTATTTTGTCTAAGTTCCTAGACTGGATATACTTTATGACACTATGATAGTACTACTTGATATATGTCTCTGAAAGTGAAAAACTGAAGCATAGTTTCTGGGTACACAAAAAATATTTACAGTAGCACTTTTTGTGTGTGGTAACAAAGAACTAGAATAAAGTGGAATGATAAAATAAATTGCAGTATATGACAGTTGCTGAATATTATTGCTCCAAAAGAAATATGAAATATTCAGGGAAACTTGGAAACATTTGTATGAACTAATGCAAAGTGAAATGCACAGACTCAGCAAAACCAATTTATACAATAACCATTATAAAGTAAACCATCATTGAGAGCTATCAGAACTCTGATCAATGTGATAAATTTTGACTTGAGTGATCTGTTGCTATAGCATACCTTCTTTCTCATGGTTAATGCAATGAATTCTAGATTCAAAGGAAGCAAATTAAGGCATGTATGTTTTGTTTAACTCTATTTCATTATGGGATAGAATTACAGGTGGCAAGTTGGATAGATCATTGGTCCTGGAGTCCATAAGATCTCAGTTCAAATCTGAACTCCAATACTTAGTAACTGTGTGATCCTGGACAAGTCACTTTATCTCTGTCTTCTTCGTATTACTCCTTTGTAAGACAAGGCTAATAATAGCACTTGTGTCCTAGGTTTGCCGTGAGGATAATATAATATTGTAAGCAGTTTGCAAACCTTGAAACATTAAAAAAATGCTATTATTGTTATTACTTTTAGTATCACTGGATCAAGAGTTGGAAGACTATAGGGTGTGGCTGGAATATGACAGTTATATTTAGTTCCTATAATAAAACTTGCATAATTCAGTATAATTTATAAAGTTTCCATAACTCAAGTAAATGTCCTGTGCGTATAGATAATATTAGGTTTCAAATGTAGGTAAATAGGCTTGTGATTAACAAAGTAAAGTTTTCTCAAAAAAGGATCCATAACATATTGACTTAATTTTTAAAACAAAAAAACTCCAATCCTATCCATTCATTTCAGTTTTTTTATCTGCCTTTCTGTTTCACAAGTGACAGCTTAGAAAACACTTTCAATATTCCTTGTTTCAGCAATTTATGAAATTTCACTCTCATGTTTTCTATCCCACAGGGAGGAGTAAGTGGATTGACTGGTGATTTAGAATTTGGAGAAAATGGGGTTAATCCCAATGTACATTTTGAAATTCTTGGAACCAACTATGGAGAAGATCTTGGCAGAGGTGTTCGTAAGGTAAGAACAGGCACTGATAAGTATGATTTTATATAATATTAACTGCAGCTGTGTTTAATTTATTTGCATCCAGTATGAGGGCAGAACTCTGTGTAGTTTATAGAGTTGTATGAGAGAGAAAGAGGAAGCTATTAGATTATTACCGCAAGTTCCAAACTATGATAAAGTTTATTAAAAATACAAGTTATTTATGGTAAATATTAAAATATGTTAGGGGAATAGTACTAGTTTCAGTGGAAAAGATCTTTCATTTCAGTCTGTCCTTTTAAAAAATGGTGTATTTTTGTTGCTATAATATTATTGCTTCTGGTTTGTACTTCTGTAAGATGTATCAGATAGAATGATTTCTAAGATAAATTTCATATAGTGAGAGTGGAAATTCATTCTAAAATGTGATATTACAGTTCTCAGCATCTGTATTTGTCATGTAATAAATAGAAAAGAGCCTGCAAGAACTGAATCCTTCTTACATTCCATACTATAGGTCTCATGTAAAAAAAAAAAAAAAAGGAAATTGGTTTCCAAAAAAAAAAGATGTTTCTTTCAACTCCTTTCTCAAGGAGAAATGTTACCCCCATCCCCAAGAAAACAATTTTTTTCTGTAGTTTTGATACATATATGTGTAACTGAAGGTACAAAATTAAAATGCAGTTGAATGGCATGAAATGAAATAATCCAAACTTATAAGGTCTTTTAAGTTTGCAAAAGATTTTGCATATGATTTGTCTTGATTTTAGGCAATTTAAGATGTGTAGAGAGTTCATAACTATATATCTCTAATTACACAGATGAGCCTTCCATCATAAGCAGTTGTTTCTTCAAAATGCTGAGAGGTAAAATGTAGATTCACTCAGGTAAAATTAAAGCAAATAAGACAAAGAATAAGGTCCATAGCAGTTTGAGAGTAACAGCCTCCCAGGGAATTTTTGATCCACCACTGCATTATATATCCCCTTGTACTAAATAGTTTTGTTTCACGGAAGTGGGGAGACCAAAATAATTTAGCAGTATCATCAGTTAAACAAAACATTCTACCTTGTAAATCAACATTATTTTGATTCTGTGTAAATTTGAAACTATGGCCATTGTACAAAAGAATGAACACTGACCTGACACGGTTACTAACTTCAACTGGATGCTAGAACTGAACGTATAATGGTGGTAAACAATAGAAAACAAGAGATTTCTACTAGATTTCTGTTTCTATCAAAGATATTGATTGCAAATCACGCCTGGAAAAGAAAACACACACAAACAACACATAGCAACCAATCAAAATGTTGAAAACAACTTGTTATCATTTTATAATATCTTAAAGAAAGTTGAATTCTTATTTTTCTAAATATGCTGTCATAATAACAGACTTATTGCTTCAAGTGTTAGGATAATTTTTAGAATTAGGAAATGAAAATATAATATTATAGAGATGCATCATTTGCTCATAAATGAAAAGTCAGTATTTTTGTTGGGAAGACTTTTAAATTAATTAGTGACCTAGGTACCTTACTATGTTCTTAATTTGCCTAAGCAATAAGAGTAATGCAGATTCTTTTAATAAAGGTACCCTATCTCAGAAGAATCAAATTTTTTAAATCACTTTAAAATATTTCCTTAAATTAATTTCAATTTATAGTGATATTTATTTGGAAAGTAGACTTAGTGTTTTTAGTTAACTTTAGTTGTCTTAAAGCATATATTCAGGGGTTTTCTCCATTTTTGAAAGCCATATATGTATTTGCAGATGGAAAGGTTCATTTGAAATCGTGCCATTTCTTCTAAGAAACATATTAACATGTGTAACATATTTTGAGATACTCAGAGAAAACTATGTATTGAATATTTTTTCCAAAGTTCAGGATGTCCTTATTAACCAAGGATGCTTTCTTGGAAAAAGTATACAAACTAGAATACAGCTAAGTCCTTGTTTTCTAGTGTTCTCAATAAGAATGGACTTTCTACTGATAAATTGTCAAGTTGTCAAAGTTTATTTATCCCTGCACCAGTAACCAAATATACAGAGTGCTTGGAAGTTGATCACCTTGAGCAGGCACAGTGACAGTTTTTGACAACCCAGTAGGACAGTTTCTGGGTAGGACCTGAATGTCCGACTGCAAAACTCTTTAGGGTGCCAACTGTTGAACTAAGCTCAACTCTCTCAGTAGAGGTCTTTTTTTTCTTCTTCAGTTTATTTTTTTGAATGTATGTGGGAAGGCAAACAAAGCATTTGGTTGTCATTATATTTCAGAAATAATCCTTTATTTTCTTTGTACCTAGATGATTTTTTTTTGAAAGGAGAAGGAAACCTCTGTGATTTCATTGGTATAGGGAACTTAAAATGAGGAAACTGGCTCCACCAAGAAATACCACCACCTCATCTAACACTTGTAGTCTTACAGAGTTGCTTGGAATATTGGAAAAGTATTTAATTTGTCTAGGGTCTCACAATCAATATGTATCACTCCTTGTCCCACTGAGTAGATGCATTTCATTTATCCTTAAGTATTTTGAGGTTCTTTCCCAATTATGTTGCATTTTGATGTCTAAATGAAGCCAGAATCCTTAGAAATGTAGTGTTTCTCAGTAGAAAGTAATTTCTTCTGATTTAATTTTTAAAAAATACCTTGCCAGCGGGTCAGCACATTATGTTTCCTTGAAGATGCTTTCTGGTAAAACATGTAAAATGTCATTCTAGTTTATTTATTCTCAAATGTTTTATTTATACTTTTTTAATATACCAGCCAATACTCAATACTGTGACCATCCTCACATTGTAACCTCTGTCACAATAAATATAGTTTAACAACATTAAACAATTCACTGACCAGGTCTGTCAGTCTTATTCAAGTAATGTTATCTTTTCATTTTAGAAAGCTAAGTGCAGCCATAGTTGGAAATATTGCCTTTATTCCTGTGATTTATCAGGTTATGTAAAAGGACCTTATGGTTATTTTATTTTTATTTTAAAAACATATAAATTATTATATAAACAGGTTTCCTAATGTTGCACTACCCATGAATCTTAGGTATAAATATGATCTGATCATAATATAGTTTAACATTATTTTGACTTCTTAGCTAATATTTTATGTAATATTTTTAAAATATTGGTTTACAGTTTTCTTTATTAACTCTTTATTGTTTGGGTATTTTGCAATACTTATCTCAGAGAGTTTACTCAGCTACCATCTTTCTCGATTTGGCAACAATTTATGAAGTATAGGTATTATTTGTTGTTAAAATTTTTGTGAGAATTATATAGAAAAATATTTGGATAAATATAGGCATACATATCCATCTGGAGCAAAGGACTTTTTTCATGGTTTCGAATATCATTACCAACCTGTTCAATTTATCTTACTGAGGCTGCTTATATTCTCTACTTTATGTTTTATTAACTTGTTTATTAAAAAAAATATATATAAGGGGGCAGCTAGGTGGCCCAGTGAACAAAGCACTGGCCCTGGAGCCAGGAAGACCTGAGTTCTAATTAGGCCTCAGACACTTAAAACACTAGATGTGCGACCTTAGGCAAGTCACTTAACCCCAATTGCCCTACCTTCCCACCCTCCAAAAAAAATTTAAGTATTCATACACTGACTTTATGTTTTACTGGCATTAAATTGGGCATAGTAGTTTCTGATAATTTTTCTTCATTAAGTCAATTATTTAAAAATTTCCCCCTTGTAATTTTTTACTCTTTTAAAAAAATTCTTCAATGGTGATTTTCTTTTCACTTTTATTTCCTCTTTGATTTTCAGAATTCTTAGTCTTTAATTTTAAGGATTATTATTTATTAATTTTTTTTAGTTGCATGCTCAATTCCTTTGTCTTGTTTCTCTCTTTTATTTACATCAGAAATCATCCAATGAGAATTTATTAAGTGCCTACTTTCTACCAGGTACTGTGTTAGGCCCAGGAGATACAAAGACATGATGAAACCAGTATTTGCCCGTAGGGAATAAAGTTAAAAATTTTCTCCTTCGGTTAAATTAAATACTTAATTTAAATATTTAATTACTTGAATACTTTGTGAAAGGTAAGGAGAAAAGTTTGAAAAAACACATTCCAGGAATGACCAACAGCCTGAACAAAGATATAGAGGTAGAAGATGGAATGTTGTTTATAGAGATCAATGAGAACTCCAGTTTGGCAGGAATTTGGAGGGTGGGGATGGAGGAGAGAAATGCAGAAGTCTTCAAGTTTGGTTGGAAATTGATGATTCAGGGCCCTTAGCAAAGGAGTTTCAATTTAGGAAACCACTGAAGATTGCTAAGCAGAACATGCTTTAGGATCATGATTTTAGCAGCTGTATAGAAAATGGATTAAAGTAAGGGAGACAAGACAGGAAGGACAATTATATGAGATGATGATGATGAGAAGGAGGAGGAGGAGGAGGAGGAGGATAAGAATTTATCTGCCAGGTACTGTGAATTAGAAAAAATTATACATTTGAGTCTCACAGCTTCTAGCAAGACATAAACCCTCCCTCCTATGTGTAAATTTACTCCAGGGCAGGGATGGAAAACTTGCAGCCTCAAGGCTACATGTTCTCTAGATCCTCAAGCATGGACCTGTGACTGAATCCAGATTTCATAGACCAAATCAACTTAATAAAAGGATTTGTAGAGGCAGCTAGGTGGTGCAATGAATAGAGCACTGACCCTGGAGTTAGGAGGACCTGAGTTCAAATTCTACCTTAGACACTTAACATTTACTAGTCTTGTGACCTTGGGCAAATCACTCAATCCCAATTGCCTTGCCTCTCCCCCTCCAAAAAGGCAAAAAAAAAAAAAAAGAAAAAAAAGAAAATGAAAGGATTTGTTCCATAAAACTTAGACTCAGTCAAAAGGCCACACCCAAGGTCCTAAGAGACTACATGTGGCAGTTTCCCACCCCTGCCTAAAGCTTCACTGTTCTCTTCAATCTTCTTTGCCTCCATGTTCTATCTTAATCATCCCCTCAGCTACTCTACTAACTCTTTTATCCTCTGCTGCTTACTCTCAGGGATAAGTGCTTTACTTTACTCCTTATCAGCCTTATTTCTGCCATGCATACACTCTCCTTCACCCAACCCCTCCATCCCTATCCTCCCACAAACTCCAGTTCTATAATCCAGTTAACTCCACCTTTACTTCTGGAAGGGGTACATTGGCCTACTTCTAGCTGGGAGGGAAAGACCATCATGGTTGCTGTTCCAAAGAGAAACTGTTGACATTCACTCTAAACCAAGAGGGCCCAAAATACAGCCATTAAGTGGGGCTTGCACAGGGATGATGAGCTTCAGAGTGAAATAAGTTTAAGGTTTGGTCTTAGAGAAAAGAGAGAAAGAAAGAAAAAGAAAGAGAGACAGAGACTCTGAGTACCTGAAAAGACCTTAACCTAAAACAGCCATGGTCTCTCTTTATATTCTGGGTCATCTCTAGTTATCCTGATGAATATCTGGTCACTGGATCCAGATGGCTCTTTCTGAGAAAGTAAAGCTGGTGACATTGCACAGTCTTCCCTCACTCAAATCAAAGTCAACTGCAAGTCATGTCATCATTTCACTGATGCTATGGGACTCTTTGAAAATGAAGGACAAAACACATCAAGAAATATTTTTGGATCATTCCAAACCAAATTGCCTCTCCTTAAATACTGTTCTTGTACATGTTTCTTCTTTGAAATCAGGTCCCCCCCTTTTTGCATTTTTATCTATAATAATGAGCACCATGGGCACATGATACATGCTTAATAATTTTTTTCATTGATTTTGATGGATTTTTAATTTTGTTTTTACTGTTTTGAGGTGATGTGGTGTAGAAGTAACTTTTCACTTCTCAGTTGTTCTAGAAGTCCTCAGGTAAAACTTAGAGTCGTATTTTTGAGCCTGCACCCTTGAACTTACTCTAAAAATAAAGCTATCCTTATTCCATTACCACAAGATCATAGGACCACACATTTAGAACTAAAAAGAAAACTTAGTGACCATCTTGTCCAGGGTTTCTCAACCTTTTTTGTATTCCTGTGTTTATGTGTTGAACACATTTTATAGTCTGAATAATGTTATTAGATTTAGAAAATAAGATATAAGAGATTAGAAAAGAAACCAATCATATTGAAATATGGTCATACATAATATATTTACAATCTTTTAGGTTTGGTTTTTTTATAAAGATACTGGAATGGTTTGCCATTTCCTTCTCCAGCTCATTTTACAGATGAGGAAACTGAGGCAAATGACGGTAAGTGACTTTCCAGGGTTACACAGGTAGTAAGTGTCTGAAGCTGGATTTGAAAGCAAGTCTTCCTAACTTACTCAGAAATTTATCCACTGAACCTAGCCACCTACAGCATATATACAGACACATACACATGTGTGTATGTGAATAGATGGATGGATGGATGGATGGATGGATGGATGGATAGATAGATAGATAGATAGATAGATAGATAGATAGATAGACAGACAGACAGACAGACACAGACAGACAGATAGATTAGAGATATATGTGTGTATGTGGATAGACAGACAGACAGATTGACAAATAGAGATAGAGATGTATGTGTGTATGTATATACATACATACATACATACACACATGTATATATATGTATACACATGCGACAAATTTGTGGACACCTCACATCTCACATCTTTTTTGGAGGAGGGAGGCAAGGCAATCAGGATTAAGTGACTTACCCAAGGTAACACAGCTAGCAAGTGTCAAGTTTCTTAGGCCCAATTTGAACTCATGTTCTCCTGACTCCAGGATGGGTTCTTTCTTCACTCCTTCACCTAACTGCCCTTTCAGTTTAAGAAATCTTAACCTAGTCTAACCCTTTCATTTTTCAGATGAGGAAACTGACACTCAGTAAATTACTAAAAGTGATATTCTCCTGTTCACCAAGATCATTGGTGGCAAAGAATTTGAACTCAAATCCCCTTACTCTGTCCTGCCAGAATCTCTAAATTAATAAGTCAGTGCTTGTCTAATATCATGCAAAAACAGAAGTTTAGATTAATTTTATGAAATCTGAAATTTAGGAAAATATCTCTAATGTCTTAAAAGAGAATCTCTGGGAAACTATATATACAAATACACACACACAGGAGGTATATATGTATGATATGTGTGTATACATAATATATATGTGGATATGTATAAATATATGTACAGATT
>JAQQSW010008267.1:0-13517 GCA_028646575.1 Pseudocheirus occidentalis
CCCCCCCCCCCCCCCCCGAGGCATGAGCTGAAGGCTGAGGCCCAAGAATAGGGCTGGGGCCACCCAGACCACCTGGTAATTGGGGCTCAAGTCCAAGGCAGGTCCTGGGACAGCTTCCCACTTGTCCCAACCTGGGAGCCTGGTTAATGGATAAAGAATCCCTGCAGCCCAGGGCCAGAATTGCTGTGTCCCAGCCACAAACCCATGTGGCAATGGCAGGGGCCAGGCCTGGCCCCCTATTTTTGGAGCCAAGGGGTGCCCAGAGCCCAAACAAACTGGTAACCCAGCCCAGTGCAGTGCAAGTGCTGAGCCAGGGGTCAGGAAGACCTGGGCCCCCCGGCCTGGCCAAGAGGGATGGGACAGAGCCACAGGGCTCCAGGGGAGCACGACAAGCCCTTTGCCCTGGTGGTTCCCAACTGATGAAGCAGAAAGAAAACCTCTGGCCTCAGTCTGCCTTCATTTGTCTTTATTTGTGCTCTGCTCCCACTAACAGACACTGACCCCGACCTCCTTTGGGGCCTTCGATCCCAGAGAAGGGCGAGAGAGACAGCACACCCGTCCACTGGGCCCCGGGAGGCTCCCTTCCCTCCCCAGACTGGAGCCTTGCACCATCAGATCCAGCCCAGCTGGCATGGCAGCCTCCACCCCATTTTGGGGGGGTCATCGCGGCTCACCAGGGCCTCCCTCTGAGCCCTCTGGCTGCCTGGGCCGCTGATGCCAAGGGGCTGAGGCTGGGGACCGAGGGTATCTCTGCCCCTTTGGGAGGGGGTGGGGCAGCTCAAAGGTTGGGTCCTCTTCTCTACCTCCCTCAGCCAGGGCAGGCCCCGAGCCACCCCCCCCCCTGCCCCAACCTCAGTTGCCTTCCCACCCTGTCGCTGGTTGCACAGCCGCTGCCCATCTGGGGCCCGGGCTGCTGGACGCTGGTCCAGTCCCTGGAGCGGTAGCCCACCCACAGTCTCCAGGAGGACTGAGGCTGGGGGCCAGGGGAGGTCTGCTCACAAGTCTCCATCTCTGTCCTGCTCTTCCATCAATGGAGAATGCCCTTCACTGCTATCCATGGAGGCCTGGTCTGCTTCACACCTGCTTTCCTGCTTTTGCCGTCTGATCTCCTTGTAGCGCAGGGTGATATCCCTATAGGAAGAAGCGAGGGTTTGGTCTTGAGCAGGGGCCAGAGGGTGGGGCAGCCCTGAGAACAGGCCTCCTTCCACCAGGCAGGTGCTCACCGCAGGAAGAACCGCCAGATGGTCCAGGTGAGGATGAGCACGGTGCCCAGGATCCAGCACTGAGCCACATAGAAGGGCAGCGACAGGGTCAGTGTGTATGGGTCATACTTCACCACAATCAGGAACTCAGTGGCTGTGATGGCTGCCACCAACCAGGCCTGCTGGCCAAACTTCTTATGGAACGTCCTGGAACCAACAGGGACCAGTGACTTGCTGCTGGGAGGGGAGCCTTGATCTCAGGAAAGCAGAGAGGGGAAACTGAGGCACAAGAGGGTCTGAGAAGGGAGCTGTGAGAAGCCCCCAGGCCTGCCCTCCTGCTCCTCCACCCAGGCCTTCAGAGACCCTTTCAGCTCTGAGCACGCTCATCAGAGGGGGGATGACTGACACCTCCCACCGGGGAGCCTGCTGCTTCCCTCACCCAGAACCCCTCTGTTCAAATGCCCACCCCCACTGGTAATTCCCCACCTTGTTTCTCTGGAGGTTCTAAAAAAGGGTGGATTCTGGGTGTGATCACTTGGGGTAAGACCTGAGGAGACCCCTTTTGGGGCTGTCAGACAGGGCTAGCCAAATCCTGAGTGAATGCCCACACACCTGGCAGGGAGGCGGGCACCCTGGGACAAGATCTGCAGGCGGAGAAGGGCTCCTTCACCTGGCACTCCCTGGGGTCCCCTGCCCTCCTTTCCCCCCTTCCCCAGGTCCTTGGCTCTCCTCCTGTGTCTGTTCTGGGGTCCACTGCTAGTCTCTCCCCTCCCTTGGCCCTCTCCCTGCCCACTGCCCACATGGGTCCCCACATCTCATTTCCAACAAGGGAATATGGCTCTCCTGGCTGTTCCAACGCACCCTTGGCCCCTAAAGCTCCAACTCCTTCTAAGACTCATCTTCACCCTGCCGTCTTCCCATCCCCAGCTCTGATTCCTGGCTGCTCAGGGGGCCGGACCCCACCTTCTCGCTCTGCCTCCTGACATGACATTGCAGTGCCCTGACTCGAGATCCTCTTCTTTTTGGACATCTCCCTGACCCCACGGCCATCTGGCACTGCAGGGACTAAGGCTAGGTTCATTTCTGGCCTCTGGCTGAGAACAGATTCCAGACAGACCCCCGCCCGACACAGGGTCCTGCTCACTCACGGGTCATCCATGAAGTCATAGATCTCCCGCATCGCGACACCCCCGACGTTCACAAAGAAGACCAGCCGCAGCAGAACCAGGTAATGTTCCGGGGGCATCCACAGCACAAACTTCAGATAGAAGGTATTTAGCTCTGCCAAGAGAAACTGCCAGAGGCCCAGCCTGAGAATGCCCCCTTCTCCACATCTCGGGTCCCTCTCCCCCCTCCCAGTTGGGGACCCGAGGAGCAGTGTGGACGACTCCAGCCTGTGGGGTGGCTTACAACCAGGATGATGCCGCAGACTCCCAGCCAACGGCGAAGGTTAGAGGCTGGTTTCCATTCAAAGCGCACCCAGCTATAGGGAGTGAACTGGAAGGCGATCCTCTTCATCTTGCCCCTGAAAAAACATGAACCACAAACACCCCTACACTGGGAGAACTTCTTCCATCATCCAACAGCTGAGTAGCTGGGGGAATCGCAGCTCACCTAGGGGGTGGGGGGAGTGCTTAGCAAGGCTCCTGCCTTAAGGGGGTGAAAGACAATTCCTAAGAGGGAAGGAGACTCTAATCCTGGGTCGAGGCATCATTCTGTAAGCAATAAGAAGTCATCCGCAGTTCTACCAAGAGTCAGGAAGTCCTGGGCTTTTTCAGTTAAAATACTATAACTTTTTTGTCTTTCTGATATTATTACTTATCTTGTCAATGCAACTACATAGAAAGAAATCGCAAAGTTTAGTTATGCCTAAGAAATTCAGAGGTTTTGGTGTGCAGCTCTGAGCAGCCGCTCATGATAAAGGAACTGAGTGGGGCTCGGAGCTTAGGAAGTTGGTAAGAGTCTGTGATTGATCACAGACGTGCCCAGGAGGAGCCTAGAATTTAGGGTGGTGAGAATAAGTGCAGCCACACTTCTAAAGGGTTTCTCTGATGGAAACCTCTAACTTCTGACTGCCACCAAATAAATCTTATCACCTCCACTTTAGACAATCATTCTCCTTTTATTCCAACTTTTAGAATGATCTTCCTTGAGACTCTAGACTTTTATTTGGTTCCTCCCAATGAATTATGTTATTTTCCCCTCCAGTCTGACTCGTGTAAAATAATCTGTAAATTAACTTTGAATTGTAGACGTTTCTCTCACCCAGGCACAAGCACTTCTATTGTTCATTCACTGATTATTTTGCAATTAGATCTGTACAGCATATCTACATATGTACATACATTGAAGTATATAGCCCATGTTTTCTCACACACACTATGTACATGTGTACGTGTGTGTATAAACAAACACACACGTGCACACGCAGTGTTGATAAATCTTGAGCGTGACTCGGTGGCTTCATTCCCAGTTTATTCAATTTGTAGCTTCCGTTTCATCATTTCCTCCTGTTGTTTTGTTAACACTATGCTATGAATGGACTTGATTCCATTTCTTTGCAGATTCTCCAGGACTTTCCTTTTCTCTCTCTTTTTGGTTAATCTTCTAGGCAAACCATCCCACTGAGAGAGCACAGGGATAGCATGGTCTCCTCTGCAGAGTTTTACCCTCTAATATTCCCTGTGTTTTCCTGCTATTGCTATAGTAGTGGGGATGATGGAAACACTGCTTTATGCCTATGCTAGCTGGGAAAGATTTTAGCGTATCACCACAGCACATAACGCTAGCTTTGGGTTTACACCCCACCACTTCACAGTATTTTTTCCAATTACACCTAACGGTAGTTTACAATATTCAGTTTTATCAGATTTTGAGTTAGAAATTTTTCTCCCTTCCTCCTTAAGACAGCGAGCAAGCTGACACAGGCTATACATGTACAATCATGTTAAACGCTGCTCTGCGTTAGTCATGGCGCGAAAGAAGCGTCTGAACAAAAAGTTTAAAAACAAACCCCCAAAGTGAACACAGTCTGCTTCAGACTCCACAGTTCTTTCAGTCTTTGTCACGAGCCTTCTGGAGTTGTCTTTGGACACTGTGCTGCTGAGAAAAGCTAGATATGATTGCAGCTGAGCCTCGAATGACGCGGCTGTTTTTGTGTTCGGTGCACAACACTCTCCTGGTGCTGCTCCCCTCACTCGGCATCAGTTCATGTAAATCTTTCCAGGATTTTCTGAAGTCTGCCTGCTCATCATTTCTTATTCCATGACACTCATACCATAACTTGTTCAGTCACTGCCCAATGGATGGTTATCCCCTCAATTTCTAATTCTTTGTGACCACAAAAAAAGCTGCTACAAATACTTGAATACTTTTCCTTTTTATTGTGTGTTTGGGATACAGGCCCAGCAGTGGTATTACTAAATCAAAGGATTATAACCCTTTGGCCATATGGCTGGACTAATTCACAACTCCACCAACAATGTATTTGCGTTCCAATTTTCCCATATCTTCTCCAAGAGTTATCTTCTTTCTTTTCTGTCATATTAGCCAATCTACTAAGTGTGAGGTGATACCTCAGGGTTGCTTTGATTTGCCTTTCTCTAATCAGTAGTAATTTAGAGCATTTTTTCAGTCAACTACAGACTTTGATTTCTTTGTCCGAAAACTGCTTGTTCATTTCCTTTGACCATTGCTCAACTGGGGAATAAATCATATTCTTATAAATTTGACTCGGTCTCTGTATTTGAGAAATGAGGCCTTTATCAGAAACACAGGCTATAAACACTGTTTCCCAGCTTTCTGCTTTCTTTGTAATCTTGTTGCACTGGTTTTGATTGGGTAAAAAACTATTTTAAAATAATCAAAATTATCCATTTTGCATTTTGAAATGTTCTCAATCTCGTTTGGTCATAAATTCTTCTCCTCTCCACAAATGACAGGTAAACTCTTCCTCGCTCTCCTCATTTGCTCATACTCTCACCCTTTGTGTTTAAGTCACGTACCCATTTCGACCTTATCTTGGCAGAGGGCATGAGATGTTGGTCTCTGTGTAGTTTCTGCCATACTGGTTTCCAGTTTTCCCAGCATTCCCATCAGATGGTAGGTTCTCATCCCAGAAGTTGGAGTCTTTGGGTCTATCAAACAGGAGATCGCTGTAGTCACTGACTACTGCATCTTGTGGACCCATCCCCTTTCCCTGATCCATCACTCTCCTTCTCAGCCAGTACCAAACAGTTCTGATGATTGTGGCTTTTTGTGGTACTCCTAGGTCACCTTTCTTTAAATTTTTCCCCCCCATTAATGCCCTTGATATTTTTTATCTTTGTTTTTCCAGATGAATGTTATTTTTCCCTAGTTTTACAAAATAATTTTTGGCAGTTTGATTGGTATGGCACTGAATAAATTAATTTAGGCAGAATTGTCGTTTAACCCCAACTGCCCTCCAAAAAGCAAAAAAAAAAAAAAAGCGATAGCCTTGTTTCTTCTTTACCTGTTTAATTCATTCAATTTCTTTTTCTTCTTATTACTAAAGCTAACATTTCTAGTGTACTATCAAATAACAATGGTGATAATGGGCATCCTTGTTTCACCACTGATCTTACTGGAAATGCTTCCACCTTCTACCTGTTACATATAATGCTGGCTGATGGTTTTAGATACTGCTTATCATTCTAAAGAAAACTCCATCTATTCCTATTCTTTCTAGTGATTTTAATAGGAACGGGTGCTGTATTTTGTCAAGTTTCTCAGCAATTATTGAGATAATCTTTTGATTTCTATTAGTTTTGTTATTGATATAGTCCATTATACCAATCGATCACTTAATATTGAACCAGACTTGTATTCCTGGTATAAATCCCACCCGGTCAAAGTTTATTACATCTTCATGATAGATTGCTGTAAGCTCTTTGCTAATATTTGATTTAAAATTTCTGCATCACTTATTCATTATGGAAATCGGCCTATAATTTTCTTAATCAGTTTTGGCTCTTCCTGGTTTAGATGTCAGCACCATATTTGCGTCATAAAAGGAATTTGGTAGGATTTCTTCTTTGCTTATTGTTCCAAATAGTTCATATAGTATTGGAATTAATTATTCTTTAAATGTTTGGTAGAATTCATTTGTAAATCCATCCCTAGAGATTTTTTCATAAGGAGTTCACTGATGGCTTGTTCAACTTTTCTAAAATAGGGTTATTTTCTCTTCTGTTAATCTGGGCAATTAATACTTGTGTCAATATTTATCCATTTCACTCAGACTGCCAGATGGTTGGGCAAAATGTCACCTAATTGTTGCTTTAATTTCCTCTTCACTGGTGGTGAATTCAGCTTTTTCATTTTCGATGCTGGTAATCCGGCCTTTTTTTCCCACCAAATTAACCAAAGATGTATCTATTTCATTATTTTTTTAACCAGCTCTTACTTGTACTTACTAGTTCCAACAGTTTTCTTACTTTCAATTTTATTAACCCTTGCTTTGATTCTGAGAATTTCAATTTGGTATTTAATTAAGGGTTTTCAATTGATTTGTTTTCTAGTTTTTAGTTGCACGCCCAGTTCACCGATGCGCTCTTTATTTTATTCATGTAAACATTTAAAGATAAAATTTCCCCTAAGAATTTCTTTGGCTGCATCCCATAAATTTTGTTACATCGTCTCATTATTTGTCATTCTTTTTGATCAAATTGTTGTTTCTATGACTTGTTGTTTGACCCATTCATTTTTTTTTTCTTTTTTGGAGGGCAGTTGGGGTTAAGTGACTTGCCCAAGGTCACATGGCTAGTTTTTTGTGTTAAGTGTCTGAGGCTGGATTTGAACTCAGGTTCTCCTGACTCCAGGGCCGGTGCTCTATTCACTGCGCCACCTAGCCGCCCCTGACCCATTCATTCTTGAAGGTTAGTTTCCAATTAATTTTTAACCTACCTTTCCATGGCCCTTAATTACATGTAATTTTTATTACATTATGATTGAAAATGGAGGCATTTAACATTTCTTCCTTTTTGCATCTGTGAGGTTTTTATGCCCTAATACAATGGTCAATTTTTGTGTAGGTGCTATGTACCACTGAAAAAAAGGTATATTCCTTTCCATATCCATTCAGTTTTCTCTAGAGATCTATCCTATCTAATTTATATAAAATTTTATTCACCTCTTTAACTTCTTTCTTATTTTGTTGCTAGAAATACGTAGTTCTGAGAGGGGGATGTTGGGGTTCCCTCGTTAGTACAGTTTTACTATTTTTTTCTATAAATCGCAATTTCTCCTCTAAGAATGTGGATGCTATGCCACTTGGAGCATATGGTTAGTACTGATATTACCTCATTGTCTATAGTACCTTTTAGCAAGATGTAGTTTCCTTCCTTATTTCTTTTAATTAGATCTATTTTTGCTTTTGCTTTGTCAGAGATCAAGATTGCCGCCCCTGCCTTTTTTACTTCAGTTAAAGCATAATCATGTTCTGCTCCAGCCTTTTACCTTTTACTCTGCACGTATCCCTGGGCTTCACAGCTTCACAGTTTCCTGTAAACATAGTGTAGGATTCTAGTTTTTAATCCACTCTATCTGCTTCTGTTTTATGGGAAAGTTCATCCCATTCACAATCAGTTAGGATTACTGTGTATTTCCGTCCATCCTATATTTCCCCTTGTTTATGCTTTTCTCTCTCTTTTCATCCTGCCTCTCACCAGTGTTCTGACCACCACCTCCCTCAATCTGCCCTCCCTTCTATCAACCCCCTTCCCTTTTCTTTCCCCTTTCCTCTACTTTCCTACAGGATAAGATAAATTTCTATACCCAACTGAGTGTATATGCTATTCCCTCTTTGAGCCAAATCCCAATGAGAGTAAGGTTCAAACAAGGCTCACCCTCTCCCTTCTTTCTGTGCTATATTTACCCTATTCTGCCTCTCCCTTTCCTCTCCTCCCAGTATAATCCTTTTACCCTCTTAATTTTTTTTATATCACCACATGGAAGCCAACTCATACCCACACCCTCTAACTATCCTAAAAGAGACGCAGTTCTCAAGAGTTACAAGTATCATCTTCCTGTATAGGGATGTAAGCAGTTTAACCTTACTGAATAACATGTTATTTTTTTTCCTTTCCTGTTTACCTTTTTATGCTTCTCTTGAATCTTGTATTTGAAGACCAAATTTTCTGTTCAGCTCTGGTCTTTTCATCAGGGAAGTTTGAAAAATTCTCCATTTCCTTGAATGTTCTTCTTTTCCCCTAAAAGACTATGCTCAGTTTTGCTGGGTAATTGATTCTTGGCTGTAATCTTCTGGAATATCACCTTCCAAGTCCTCTGATCCTTTCACGTAGAAGCTGCTAAGTCTTATTAAATTCTAACTGTGGCTCCTTTTTCTGGCCAACCGCAGCATTTTCCCCTTTCCCTGACAATTCTGGAATTTGGTTGCACCACAATATTCCTTGGAGTTTTCATTTTGGGATCTCTTTCAAGCGATCGTGACCGTTTTGTGCTCTGGCTCTAGGACATCAGGGCAGTCTTCCTTGATAATTTCTAGAAAGATGCTGTCGATCGTGGTTCTCAGGACGTCCAGTAAGTCTTAAATGACCTCCCCTGGATCTATTTTCCAGGTCAGCTGTTTTTTTTCCTTCTATTTTTTCATTCTTTTGGTTTTGTTTGACGGGTTCTTGATGTCTCATATACTCATTAGCTTCCACTTGCCTGATTCTAATTTTTAAGGATTTTTTTCATGTAGCTTTTGTACCTCCTTTTCCATTTGGCCAATTCTACTTTTTAAGTTGTTTTCTTCAGTGGATCCCCGCCCTGTACACCGCCCCCCCACATTTAGTCAAGCGTATTTTTGAGGAAGTTTTCTTCAGTTTGTCCTCCCTTTTCCAAGGCATTGACTCTCTCTTATTTTCTCAATTTTCCTTCTGCCTCTCTTACTTGATTTTTAAAATCCTTTCTGAGCTCTTGCAAGGTTTTTTTGGACTTGGGATCAATTCGTATTCCCCCGAGGCTTCATATGTAGGCATTTTGGTGTTATTCTCTTCCAAATTTGTTTTGCTCTTCTTGGTCAGCGCTCTTCTCTGTTTTTTGCTCATTTTAAAGGCTATTTCATGACTTTAAAAGTTGAGCTCCATTCTGGGGCACAGGAGGCACTATTCCAAGCTTCTTATACTGGTGGCCGGGGGCCTCAGGTGCCAGGGGCTTGCCCACTGTGCTGGGTTGGCCCAGACTAGCAGCATCTGTGTGCCCTGGGTTCTAGGGCTTGCCATCTGCTTGTTGTGCTGAGCCTTGAGGCCTCACGGCTAGCCTGCTGAGCCAGTACTGAGGGGCCTCAGTTGCTGATCTCTGCCATGACAAAGAACCTCCCACAGTCGTCTTCAGACACCATTTGTGCTGAGCTGTGCTCCCCTTTGGCCCAAGTCAGAGAGAGAGAGAGAGAGACTTTCCCTGAAGTCCTTCTAAGTTATCTTAAGCTGGAAAATCGCTTCCCTCCATCGTGTGGGTTCTGTCACTCCAGAATCTGGTTGGAGGCTTGATTTGACGCTTCCCGGTTTCTTTCTGCCATCTTGTTTACATACTAGACACTTTTTATCCTGTTGTTTTTTAAGCTCTTCTGTATTTATGATCAACGGCATTTTATAGCATAAACGAGCTGTATTTCGTCAAACACTTTTTCTGTCTTTACTGCTGTGCAGTACTGGCTCGAAAAGAGGTTTTCCTAATGGCCCAAGGCCATCTCTGCATCTCAGGATAAAGGGCATTTAGTAAGAGCACATTATTTGGGAAATGTATTTCTTGCTGGAGTCTTGTTCCCAGGGCTGTGAATGCGGAAGCTGGAATGGGGTCAGACCCCAACCAGCTGGGGGGCCCTGGGCAAGTCACAAAAGACCTTACTGGTGAAATACCAAGCTCCCAGGGACCTTACAAGAACAGATGAAGAGTGTTTTGTAACCCTTAAAAATACTAGAAAACATTGTATTTGAATTAGGAAGTGGCTAAATGGGGAAAAGTAGTCTTGGCATCAAATCCTGGAGGAAGGTCTGGGAGCAGATCCCTAGGGTATGGGGGTCAAAGAAAAAGAACAAAGAAGCCTGAAGAGGGGAATCACCCAGGACTGCCTGACATCACCCATGCCTTACTGTTAAAAACCTTCCCAAGACATTGTCATCTGGCCAGCGGTCACCTCTGCTCCAATATGGTTACAGATCAGTCTGATGCTTCTGCAAACCAACACGGGATCATTCCAAGGGAGGAAGAGACTGTCCATGGCCTCTGACCCCAGGAAGGGCAGCAACAAAAATTAACACGTCAAGTACCCCTTTTGGCAGCAGGAGCTGTGCGCTAGCTGGGGTCCAGATCCACAATCAGACCCCGTGTGCTGTCCTCTGGCAGTTAGGGATAGGATGAAGAAGCCACGGAAGGCAGCGAGAGAGCAGAGGGCCGTGTGTGTGTGAATAAAAAGGAAAGGAGGCAGATTTTTATTAACTGAGAAAAAAATTTTAAAGTATCAGCTAACACTTACGTAGTGACATAAGGTTTGCAAAGTGAGATAGGGACTCTTATTGTCCCCATTTCACAGACAAGTGACTGAGGTCAAGAGGTGAAAACACCCATCCTCCAGCGCCTCCCTCCTCTCACCCCTCTAACAGGCTCCAAGAGGGCACACGAAGTGGGAGAGGCAGCTTCTGAACGGACCCTCCACAGCCCAGACCTTAATCACCTCCTCCTAGAACACAGGTCTGACGCCTCACCTCACGCCCCACCCCAATGTGCCTTCTGGCTCTTACAGGACACCAGGACCTCCCTGTTTATCCTGCACATTTGTTTGCTTATGGCTCCCCCTGAGGGCAGAGGCCTGTGCTCAGCCTGCATGCCTGGCACACAGTAGGCGCTCAGCAAGGGTTTAACTTGTTCCCTGGAAGGCGGATGGGGGAGGCAGAAAGATGGCATCCATGACCCACACCCAGCCCGCCCACCTCTGGGCACCTACTTGTAGGTGGGGATGTTCCACAGCCCCTGCCACTTGTACGTCTTCAGAGAAAGCCAGGACAGGGTCTTCATGCCACAGTAGATGCCCAGCCCGTTACACACAAGAACGTCCATTATCCACTAGAAAGGAGAACAGTGTCACACCCAGACCCATCCCCAGGGGACATGCCATCGGCGCCTCAAATGGAAGAAGGAACGGGCACTGATTAAGCGCCTACTGCGTGCCCAGCACCGGCCGAGTAAGCTCACGACAACCCTGAGAGGACGGTGCCCCTATCTTGCAGGTGAGGACGCCAAAGCAGGCAGCAGTGAAGGGACTTGCCCGGGGTCCCCCAGCGAGTCTGCACACAGGTCCGGCACTCTGAGTACCCCGGCGGCCCCTGGCTGCCTTTACGAATGAAAAGGGACAAAATCTCAAAGAAGCCACAGGTGTTACCAAACCGTCCCATACCAAGGCGCCCAACAACAAACACGGGAGGGGCGAGTCCTCATATCACAAACAACCAGACCCTGGGCAAGCCTCGGAATCAGAGGAGGAGACACCTGGAAGACACGGCATGGACTGAGCTACTCTTCCCACTGGCACCGCCAGAGGGATAAGGCAAAAATGTGGGCAGGGGGAGCGAGATTCGTAGCAGGAACACGCTGATGTTTGGGAAATAATGCCCCACAATACAACTGATAGGGTTTGACTGGGATCGGGAGAGGGCCTCTGACCATGGTCAGCAGGAGAGGGAGGGGAGGGCAGGCAGGCCACCCCCCCCAGCCCCAGGAAGGCCTCTTTTACCCCATTCCCACACTGAATGAAAACAAATTTAGTTTCTGGATTCCTGGGTCCATATGAGTGCACACACACGTGCACACGTGCGCGCACGCACACACACACACAGACTGTTATACATACACAAAACCACATACACAAATTCACAGCCCCCCAGCCCCCCCATACACACACAGTCACACAGTTAGTGGAGATAGGGTCCAGTCCAGGTTCCGAGGGGCGAGTGGAATCCAGTTATAGGAAACCATAGCCCTGAGCTGCCTGGGCATCTGTCCTGCAACTGAGGCCTACACGCTCCCTGGTGGACTTCTCCCCAGGCTGCAGCCACAGCCGCTCAGGGTCATACAGGTTGGGGGGGGCGTGGCTCACGCCCAGACCCGCGAGGACAAGGAGAGGGGGCCGCGGCGCCCGCCTGGAGCCCGAGATACCTACATGATCCCACCAGCACTCGCTGAAATTAGGCAGCTGGTGCTCCAGGCTGTACTCCAAGAATTCGAACATCACGCTGATGATCATACACATCCACCAGTCCCGAATCATGAGCGTCTGTGTGCACAAGACGACAGAGAAGGGAGCCTGGAACCTGCCTGTGCCACCAAGCGAGAGGCATCGGGCCCCCTCCAGATCCACGACGATGCGTGCCAACTCTTGGCGAAAGGCAGCCCTTGCCTTCAGGGAGTTCCTGGTCCAATGGGGGAGACCACCCCGAGCTGGGACACCTCTTCCCCCCTCTTCTCCCGGGGTGCCTGTTCTAGACTGGTCTGGGGAACAGGGGGTCAGCAGGCTTCCCTGCTCCGGGCCATACCTTTAAGTACCAGCCAAGAAAATGAGCGGGAACAAATCCATCCATTTTGTCCTACAGAGAAACAGGAGAGCATTTGTGTGCCGTCCAAGGGGCCCCTGCCAAACCCTGGGGCTCAGACTTCCCTGTGTGACAGCTCACTTACTACCTACTGGCCCAAGTTTGAATCTGACCTCTGATATGGAGCTGCGGACCCTGGGCAAGTCATTGCCTGTTTCCTTCACTGTAACACGGGGAGGTCAACAGCGCCCACCTTGGAGAGGGTTCAAGGAGACCCTCCTGCCGCAGCGTTCGGCCCAGCAGCCCGCCGTGCACCCATCTCCCACCCTCGTGTCTCACCCAGATGTTGTGAAATGGGTCCGTCTCGTTGTCCGGATCGTAGATGAGGCAGTTTCCTCCATAGTCTCGCTCTGGCAAGGGGACGCCCAGCTTGGGGTCAATGTACTTCAAAAACTGCCTTCCATCATGCACTGTCTGCAAGAGTGAGAGAAACCACTGGCTCTACGATGGGCTCCTAGCACCCCACCCACTGCGAGGCAGAGAGAAGGGCCCAGGCAGTGGTCAGCTGCCCCCAATAGCGGTGGCCCAGACAGTGGTCAGCTGCCCCCAAGAGCAGTGGCCCAGAGAGAAGGGCCCAGGCAGTGGTCAGCTGCCCCCAATAGCGGTGGCCCAGAGAGAAGGGCCCAGGCAGTGGTCAGCTGCCCCCAATAGCAGTGGCCCAGAGAGAAGGGCCCAGGCAGTGGTCAGCTGCCCCCACCTGTGGTGG
>JAQQSW010008268.1:0-13517 GCA_028646575.1 Pseudocheirus occidentalis
TTAGAGTCCCATTTTATGAGTTTTTTAGCGTGTTTGTGTGGGAGCTGTGGTGCTTTGCTGCTTCTACGCCGCCATCTTGGCTCCGCCCCCCTCTTGATGATTTTTAAAAGATTATTAATGACTTTGGAGAGAGTAATATCAAGTCAAAAAGCATTTATTAAATGTCTTCTATGAGCAATCAGTTTAGAGGGGGTTTAAAAGGAATGAAAGACTTGCAGGAAGTAAAAAAGAGAAAAAAAACAGAATCAAGAGAATGTTGGTTATGGTAAAAGCAGTAATATTGAAGAACAACTTTGAATGAATAAGATATTTTGACTATTATAAATACCCAAATTGACTACAAAGGATCTATGAAGGAAGACATTATATGCTTCCAGAGAAAAACTGATTAATAGAAATATGCATCAAATAATTTGAAAAGTGTGTGTTTATTTATTTGTGTCCAATGGTGACTTGGGGGAGGGGAAAGGAATTAAAAAAAAGAAATTTACATGATAACTTGTATATTTAAAAGGAATCACAAACTGTACATAGTACATTTGCAGCTTCATGTGCAATCATCTTTTGTATTATACTATATTATGGAAATGTTTGGTTTTTTCCATAAATTAAAAAGAAAATAAATTTCGAAAAAAAAGAGAAGTGGAAGCACTAAGAATATAGTTGTTACTTTAAAGTAATTTGGCTAAGAAAGATATAAGTAAAGGACAATACCTAGACCACATAGATAGGAGCTTCTGAGAACTTTGTTTTTGTTTTTTAAGGATGTCGGAGATTTTTATTTGTTTTTAGACAGCAAGGGAGAAACCAGTAGATGGGCAGAGACTGAAGATAGAGGTCGGGGGATAAGTGAGGATAATCTTCTGGAAAATGTAGGAAAGATGGGATCAAGGGTACACATTGACAAATTGACTTGACCAGGACAGGAGTGGAGAACCTGCGGCTTCAAGGCTACATATGGCCCTCTAGGTCCTTGAATGTAGCCGTTTGACTGAGTCTAAATTTTACAGAACAAATCATTTTATTAAGGGAACTTATTCATTAAGTTTGGATTCCACTAAAAAGTCACACTTAGGGGGCAGCTAGGTGGCGCAGTGAGTAGAGCACCGGCCCTGGAGTCAGGAGTACCTGAGTTCAAATCCGGCCTCAGACACTTAACACAAAAAAGCTGGCCGTGTGACCTTGGGCAAGTCACTTAACCCCAACTGCCCTCCAAAAAAGCAAAAAAAAAAAAAAGTCACACTTGAAGAATTCAAGGGCCACAGGTTCCCCACCCTTGGACCAGAAGAAAGGCCATCTCTTCTTTGGAGATTGAAATAAAGAAGAAAGTCATCGAGTACTATATTAAGAGGCTGTGAAATGAGGAGGAAATAAAGATGAATCATCTCTCAGGAAATGTTTTCCATATTGAATAAAGCATAAGGCCAGGTTCTGTTCTGAGAGACGAGTTCTGAGAACTGAGAATTGAGTTCTTTAGGGGCTTGAGAAAAGAAGAGAAAGTCTGGAACATTCATTTACCTTTCAGAAAGGTAAGCTGTTATTCCATATAACATTTCCATAGGACAATTCCATAATTCCTTTGATAACCTGGCAATGATGAAAAATCATCATTGTAAAGAAATTTTGGATCATAGGCAGAATTTAGATTTTTCATGTTGTAATTTCAACTTTATATCTTTATATTCTATTTTATTTACATTTTGGCTATGAATGAATTTCTGCTGTGATATTTTCTGACATGATTTTTTTATTGCCATGTTTCAAGGCTCTTCCTGGCCCATCTACCTTCTAGCGTCTCAGGAATAATAGGTAGCAGAAAAGAGGGTTTTGAAGGCTCATTTCTAATGCTAGTACTCTTTTCAGGTTCAGGTTCACTGCTGAGACAAAATGAAATGCTCATAAGTAATTGAATATTTAACAAAAGAGTTTTACTTGACCTTAACACACCAAAATGATACAAGAAGAATTCAGTGATATAGCTTCTCTGAAGTGCATCATCTCATTTTCATCTGGAAATTGAACGGTCAGTAAGTTATCAGGATATGGCAACTCCTATGGCCTTAAGTACCTACTGTAAATCCAAGCAACAGTAGATTCCCAAAAGAATGCTACTGTGAACAGCTTTTAAGATTCGGATTACACAGTAGTAGTGAACACTCTGTTTATTCCATTACAAATCAAGATTCAGTATAATATTCACAGTATAATATCTTATTACAGAAAGTCACAATATTTCTTATTACAGGAAGTCACAATATTTAGAACAAGGAACAAAATAAGAATCACCTGCTTTCCCTAAGGGGGAAACCAGCTTAACACTTAAAGATTCAATCAGTCAATTCACCTAATTTCCCTAAGGGGGAAACCCTTCTCACTTAAAGATTCAATCAACTATTCACAATAAACTGATCTTCTACTCATGGGGCAACCATTAACTTTAGTCTCCAATACAATCCTTAGAAAACCACATAAACTTTCTACCCCTTGATTTCCAACAAGCTTCAGTTTAGTCCAAGGGGAGGCCTTTTCTTCATTTTGACTCTGGGTGGTCTCTCTGATTCCCTGGATCCTCTTCCCTGGTCCTAGCTCCCTCCTGAATCTGCCAAACAATCACCTGAGTTCAGGAGCAGACTGCTGCCAGGCTCTTGTCCAGTCCTCAGAGTTAAACAGCTCCCAGGAACTTGTCCAGTCCTCAGGGCAATCCCTGGCACACAATGAAGTTCACAGGGTTCAGCACATCTCAAACCCTTCACCACTTATCTTGCCTGGAACTCAAGGATCAGCCAGGCAACAAACAAACAAAGTCCCACCCTGTTCTTGTTTCAGTCAGCTTCCAGATACTGGGAGAGGAACTCTCTCTCTCTCTCTCTCTCTCTCTGTCTCTCTCTCTCTCTCTGTCTCTCTCTCTTTCTCTCTCTCTCTCTCCTTCTCTTTCTCAGCTGACTTGTCTCCATGAATCTTCCTTCACTGAGGAGCCAATTCCAATTCTCCCTCTCTCTCTCTCTCTCTCTAAAATTCTTCTTTATATATAGCACTGGCCTCCTGTCTCAGCCAATAGCCTTCTTCCAAGTTAACAGGGGAGTTCACACCTTTTCAACAATGGATAGAGTTCTTACCTTCTATACTTAGCCCTAAGTTACTAGGTGCTACTTAGCCCTAGGCTACTAAATGCTAAGTATCTGATAAACTGATTACTATTACACCTACCAAGTCTGAAAGACTCCAATTCTGAGACAGGGCTGAGACTTTTTATGTACCTAGATTGTCAGGAAGCTGTATCAGGAAAACTGGGACCAATCAGATCCTAGGGGTAACTTCATCCTCAGTCTAACCTATGTTGGCTATTGGGATGAGAAAAGAAAGCTGAGGCCAGTAAGGTCCTAGGGTAAGCTTTGTCCTATCAAGACAGAAAGGTTAGAAAGTTTCCCATATTTGTCTGCTTTTTTAAAAATTACAATACAGAAAGATAAATGTCTCTATACTTTTATGTCCATATCTTATTCAATTTAATTTGACAATAAAGTTCCTCCTAGACATTATGTGAAGGACTGGGAAAATACAGATAAAAATATAAAAAGTCTCTCCACTTAGGATAATTACATTATTCCCCTAATTCATTCTAATCTCTAATTTCCACAGGACACATTCCCACAACCCAATTCAAATACTCTCAGGAATTCTAACCATCAACCACAATATAGCTTGGAATGAATGATCCCTTTCCTCTAACTTAAGTCCACTTAGACAATCTATTTTTTAAAAAGCCTAGTCTCAAAAATAAAGGATGATGTTAGTCTATTCATCATCAATCAAGCAGTTGTCAACAAAAGACTTGTTGACATGTTTTCTCTTGTCTCTCTTTAGCTCATTATATTGTCCTTCAACCAAAGATACATTACCCTATGGATGATATTAAATAATCATCTTAAATTGAAGATGTCTATCTAGCACCTTCTTTCCAACTGTATATACTGTATAAAATGCAGTAGGTATTATACTGTATGTATAAACAGTACACCAAAGGATCAATAAGATAAACAACAAAAGTCTTATTTATGGGGAGTAGCACTCTAGTCCTGAGGCTTCATTGATAGAGTTAACTTCCAGTATGAGGGGAAAAAAATCCCTGCAATAATGTAGATAGTTGTAGTGTAGAGAATTATTTGGATCATTGAGAAGTTAAATCACATAGCCAGCATGTGACAGGGACAGGATTTGAACCCAGGGCTTCATAAGTCAAAGGCTATCCAGTGCAAATTGTTGCCTTCCAAGGGGTATGATTACTGAAGATTAATCCAGTTTGCCTCATCAATTTGTCCTGTGACTTCATGCAACATTTCTGAAGTTTCCTTATCTATAAAATACCAGTGACAATGTACTTTTATTCTTAGATAGAGAGAAAAAAAATTGGTGAATGCAGATTTTCAAAGTCCTGATAAACAGAAATTCTGATTTATTTCCAACTAAGTCTTAATTTGCTTTCCCTGGGAAAGCATCCCTTTGCACTGAAGACCTATTTTTAGCATATGTCATTTCTGGTATTGTACATTAGACAGCCAGCGGGAATTCTTTCAAAAATTTTTCTTTCCATCTGTCTATCCAAATCTGCTTTACTATGTCCTACAACTAGAGACCTATCTACCATGAATCAGAGTTCACTGGTTAAAAAATAATAATAATAATAATGAACACACTCAATGGACCGTGGAACAATTTATCCTGCTACATAAATTTTCCAGTGATTCATGACCATATGTTTTATGTCCCTCTAAATTTTTATTGTTGGCTTCTCTTACTGGCATATTTCTTCTACTATATAGTTTGCATTATTCTTCTACGCTTTTCAGTAAGTGAATAACCCAATAAAAACAATTACATAAAACATTCTCTAACCCCATGCTTTGTGCTGAGTTATATATGTTCTGGTCAATGAAAAGTGACAGACTGTATTGTAAGGATAATTTCACACAGCAAAGAAATTTTGAAAACAAGTCTGCTATGATGGTTATTGGGAAGATATGAATCTACAGTGAAGCCACAGGAGGTACATATTGGGAAATTATGGACAGCAGTTAGGATCTGCTAGTGGGAAAAATTAGCAAACTTTTTAGATAAAATTCAAAAGGAATCAGGAAAAGTAGTTATTCTCCCACAAGGTAGTTGGTCATGTATGTTAGTTATAGCAAAAATTTTCGTTTTGTAATAAAATATCTGGCACGTCTCTGACATTAACAGTAATTCAATAGATATTACTGATAGATTGTTAAATCATTTGGAATGATACTGGATGTATGTTGAAATCCAAGTTAAAAGGTATATAGATTTTCATACATGACTACATACATACATGATGTAGCGTTGATTAGTGATGTCTAACAGAATGGAATGTTTTCAGTGCTTCTGGATGGTAAGCTACAAATAAAATGAATAGAAGTGGCATGATCTAATACTAAGGCCACAAGCATACTCTAACTTCCCTGAGACCTCAGCTATTCTAAACTGAAATGACTTTGCCAAAGTAACTTTAAGAAACTTCACAAGTTCAATAAACGTATAGACAGTAATGCCCCCTAAACATGGTAATCCCATCTTGCTGTTTATGTGTCTTGGGGTCAAAACAACACTGCTTTTCTTGCATTCTTGTCTTTTCTCACACATAGTGTGCCATCTCTCATCTGACTATATTTTGTAAAGGCTGACCCCCATACCAGGAAGGTTTTCCTTCCTCACCCTTAATCTCTTAGTATTCCTCCCTTCCTTCAAAGCTCAGTTCTAATGATGCCTTAACATGAAGCCTTTCCTGATCCCCAACTCATCCCAATAGCTGCTAGTGTTTCCCAATGAAAATACCATCTTGACTTAACATCTTGCCATTGAACTTCAATGATTCTGGAGGAGAGAGTGAGTCTGATGGCTCTATGCAGCTCTGCCTCACTTAAATCCAATTCCACATGCAAGTCAAGATACCACTGTCATGACATCTTTGGTTCTCTTCAAGAACTAAGAACGACCAACAACAACAACCTTTTGTAACAGGGCTTTTGCACGTGCCCAGATCCCCTAAGATAAAGGCATCTGTGTGGAAAACAGTTGGCACCTGCTTCAGGGAGAAGATATTCTGGGAGAAAAGCATCTTAGACAAACTTAGCAGGCACAGAAGCCTTATTGCTCTTGCATTTAAGTTATACATGCCTTCTGGATACTGATATGGAAACAAGTTCTCCATCCTTCTTTGAATATAATCCCTTAAGGGTAAGCATTGTTTCATTTTTATCTCTGTAGCCCAGTATCTAGCATAGTGATTGACGAGTTATAGGAGTTTGAGAAATGCATGTTGATTGTTTGATTAATTGAATCAAATTATCATAAAGATATAAGAGCAAGATTAGTAGTTAAGTGGTGGAAAGATATGAACAGGGTGCTTTCAAAAATGCTAGAAACGTATGAAATAGTGTTCCAATTAATAATTAGAGAAATGCAAATTAAAATAATAATTTTCACTTTACATCCATTGACTTGGCAAAGATAACAAGATATGAAAATGGTAAGTATTAGAGGGACTATGGGAACATGGGTACAATAATGTTCTATAAGCATAGTTGTGAATTGGTTAAATAGTTCTGAAAAAAAGTTTGGAATTATGCTAGCAAAGTCGATAAATAATATGTATCCTTTAATTCAGCAAGATCACTTCTAGACATACCCAAAGGAAGTAAAAGAAAGCTCCCAGATGTAGAAAAGCATTTGTAGCTGAACTTTTTTGTGGTAGCTACCAAGAAGTGACCCTTGTGTCATTGTTCTCTAATCAAAGAGTGAGATGACCTGGTCTGCAAATGGGAGAACAAATCCCTGAAAAGCTGGTTGAGATGGTTTATGTTTTGCGGTTAAGACTGCTAGCAATTCAAATTTGTTAGGAGTCAGAGAGGGGCATGATTGGACACATCTGAGGGCCTGCACTCTTTCCCTAACTGCCTTATCCCCACCCAAAGATGAAGTAATAGGGAGGAGCCTACCTCTTCATTAAAATATCCAACAATTGTGAATGCAAGGGGAGGTTCTAATGCTATGCTGAAAGACCAATCAGAAGGAAAATACACGTAGGGATAAAAGACCCTAGCAGTTCTCACTGCCGGTCTTTGGTGCAAATGGAGACATGCCATTGATCGATCTTTATTAAGAGATTGCATGGTCCTATTATAAATGATATTGTGCTCAAAGAAATGGCCTCATTTTATTTATTGGCTAAATTTTCCCCATGATAAAGTTAATTTAATCCAAAAGTCTCTTATTTTAGAGATGGAAAACTTAGAAAGGTTAAATCTTGGCCAAATTTATATAGGTATGACAGAAAGAAAAACAAAGATTCTTTAACTCCAAATCTTTCTACCTTTAGGCTGTTGCTCTAAAGAGCTTAAAAACAATCACAAAATCCTTGAGCTGGAAAGCTGAAGGATTAACTACTCCAACTGTCACAGGTTATCTCCCCAGAGTCACACAGTTAGCCTCTTCCCTGACCAGTGGGGGCCTTGACCCACTCCATCCTGAAATTGGGCCAATTTCTCTGTCTCTTAAGCAGTCTTGTGCCCCCATACCACTCCTGGGGGTTCACAATATTCATGCCAGACTTAATTCATACACCACATCAGTTTTAGCCCTACTGTATATAGCCCAAGATTCTCAAGCTTAAGTGATCCACTTGCCTCAGAATCTGCAGTAGAGAGGGAATACAGGCATATATCACCACAACTGGCTAAAAAGAAATCATTTTTACATCAATAAAAGACTGTATCAAATAAATGTATAAATGAAAAAGAAGATAGACACATTGTAAGAGGGATAACAGAGAGATAACCTGAATTCTCTATTTGTATCTTCATACATCAAAATAAATGGAGAAAGGTTTCCAGCACGCTGGGTGGACCCCTTGTGGCAAACTCATGAGAGAACATTGATAAAAGTCACACAAGTTGAGCAGGAATTGATAAATTACAATCTGCATTACAGAGGGAATAGTCCTACCTGTGAGATCACACATCCATTCAAGCAGTCACACAGCGATGCTCCAAAGCACTGTATGTTCAAGGGAATAAAAAATTCAGGACATCCAAAAAAGTAATAGAAAAAAGCAATAATCTGAATCACATTGCTAATAATGACACAAGATGTGATATACATAAGATTTAAAATAGGGTACATTAACTTATACCCATTAAACTCTCCAAAGAGGCTGAGAATTAAAACATTAAGACAAGATGCAGTTTGCAGGACTACTGAATAGGCATTTTATATTTCACCTTGGCTCTGCTTTGTCCTAACAATCCCTTCTAGACCCAGACTTTTTGGCAAGCCTGGCCAGGGGTTGTTTTCTTTGATTTGTTGGTGTTCATTCTCTGATACAGAAATACTTCTTTCAACAAGTCAGTTTCTACCCCGTAGCCCAGGATTTCCAGATCTCTCATTCTTACTACATCATCTTCAAGGCCAAATACATCCACCATGGGATTACTATTTAGTCCTCTGTATTTAGGAAAGTCATAAAACAGAAGGGTCAGTCAAAGGCCCAAAGCCCAAGCTCAAGGTTGCCTAAGGCCACCATGTTTTTTAGCTGCTATGGCCTCAATATTTTCCATTTCCACTAGAGTGAAGGAAGAGCACTAGCTCCTTCACAACCTTTCCAAGGAGAGACCTCAAAATTTCATGCTATACTTTGTAGACAGTAAGAGAATGAAGTCACAATCATTTAAAGGTACACTAAGTCATCATTTCTTACTGCTTAGTGTCCAGTAGAGGAATTCTTCATCATCTCAAAACTTTCAAGTCCTTCAGAGCTAAATCATATCTGTCTGGAAGCAGGAAGGAAAGTTATACACATACTTCCTAAGATGTGTTTTCCAATTCAATTTCCATTACATGTTTAACAGTTAATTGTCAATGACAAATATAAAAGTGAGAATGTCTGCACTTCTCTGAAAGATTCTCCTCCATAATTGCCAAAAGTGGTGACTCAAAATGTATGCTATTTTTATTGTTACCTCTTATGGCTATGGGGCAAACTACCATGCCAAACTTTGCTGTACCAAAGAGCTCACACCCAAAGTTTCTGAGCCCTTAAGGCTTCATCTATATTGAGTCTTTCTCAGCTTTTTATCTTTAATTTTCTCTGCTTTTTTTATATGTTGCTCCCTTGCTTAGCTGCTTTTACAATTTTGTCTGGTTGTAGTTTGCCCTTTTCTCTCAAAGAGGACCATGTCCTCAGGGAAGGGATGACATGACTTGCAATTGACTTTAAGCGAGGGAGGGCTGTGCCAGGTCACCAGTCTCACTTTCTCCTCCAGAGGCATCTAGGTCAAATGACCAGATATTCATCAGGATAACTGGAGAATGGCCCAATATGCAGTGGAAGACCTTGGCCCTTTTAAGCTAAGGTCTTTTCAAGTTTTCACTTTGAGTGAGGCAATGCCCATTCAGAGAAGTGAATCAAAGCATGTCCCATTTAATTAAAAAAAATCACACTTGGAAGGGAAGACCCTCAGGGTTGCTGGCCAAAAGAGAAACAGTTACTATTTACCTTCACTCTGACCCAGGAGGGCCCAAAAAATAACCTTTAAGTGATGCTTGGGCAGGGACGTATTGTTGTCCAATAGAGGAGATGCAGAGTGAATTGGGTTTAAGGTTTGGTCTTTGAGAAAGAAATACAAAATGATAAACATTTATTAAGCACCTACTATGTGCCAAGTAAAGTGCTAAGTGCTAGAAATACAGATGAGAAAAAGAAAGACAGTCCATGATTTCAAGGAACTTACAATCTAATGGGGGAAGAAAGCACACAAAAGGAAAACTAAAAGGAAGCGAGAGGCTAAGAATGATGGTCGCAGAAGAAACCAAACAGAGCCGGCAGTGGAAATGGAAGAGCTGACTGGGATCCACCATTTGTGCCAAAGCCTTGCTGTAATCAGAAACTTATCTTCAGGGGCGGCTAGGTGGCACAGTGAATAGAGCACCGGCCCTGGAGTCAGGAGTACCTGAGTTCAAATCTGGCCTCAGACACTTAACACAAAAAACTAGCCGTGTGACCTTGGGAAAGTCACTTAACCCCGACTGCCCTCCAAAAAAAAAAGCCAAAAAAAAATGTATCTTCAGCTGTTGTCTGGGAGAAGGTCTTAAAACCCAAAATCTAGTTACTTCTCAAGCCTTACTCTATCACCTCCTTTCTTCTGTCTTTGTTGTTCAGAATTCAAACATCTCTACCTGCCTTATTGGGCCCCTGTCCTCTGTTCTAATTTAATGATTGAAACAAAATTACCTGTACATTCAATGCTCTTTCCTGTGTCTTTTTTTCCCCATTAAGGTTCTAAATTTCATAGTAGATTTGAGGAGGAGGATGACAAGAAGCCAATGTTTTTATGCCAACATTTTCTGCCATGTAAAATACTTAAATACAGAGTCCCAAATTCCCATGCAAATGTAAGAACTATACATATGGCCAAACTGTTCCTAAGTGAATGAGGCATCTGTGATGTTAGGTCATTGCCTGAGGATAACAGCTTCCCTAAGAATGATGTAAATCTTCAACTAATTTAAATGTTTTACCCTTTAGACATCATTGTTACTCCAAAGAGACTCTTCTGGGAAATCGGCTTGGAAATACGTTCCTGTTTAGTGCTGGGTGGTCAAGTGGGCAGATGGTGAAAGACTAATTTGCTTCTGCCTCTAAGGGTTCAAGTACTACCATTATAACTGAAATCTTCCTGTGTTTTTAAGTTTTATCCTTTGGAAATGCTAGAGATTGAGCTAAAATGCTGACTTAGTATTTATTTATAGCTGTCATCTCCAAGACTTGAAAGCATTAAAGTTTTCTTTTATTATCTTTCAGGAAGTGAAATCCTCCCAGTGTTCTATCTAATCTCCCTTCCTATAATTTGGAATTAAAAAATATTGACTTCTATAACTCTTTCAGCCACTAAGTAGTTGCATAACATTGAGGAAATCATTTAAACTCTCTCAGGCTTCATTAGTCTATCCTAAAAATGAAAGGCTGGGAATAGCCGATAGCTAAAGTAATTGAATAACAAAATCTCAATTGAAAAGGACCACAGAGTTCTTCTTAACCAAACTATACCTTAGTAGAAATCCATTTTATGACATTTTGGTCATCCTGCCATTTGAAAACCTATAGTGAAAGGGAAAACACTACTTCATAAAGTCATTCTGAGATTCTGTGACCATGGCTTTTATCTCTACATTCTCCTTGGATAGTTTCTCCTATGAATTTCTGCTCCTTACTGTTGTATTTTTCATCCAGTTTTGTAATATACAGTCTCAGAGTTGGAAAGGAATCTAGTCCAAATTGGAATTAAACAAAGTTTTGCTCTACAACATTCCAGTAGTAATTGATCTAGCCTTTGCTTGAAGACCTTCAGTGATGGGGAACCTATTACCTCACAACATAATTCCTTCTGTTTTTGGATACCACTTCTCTTTTCAGCTTCTGCTCATTGCTCATTGTTTTGCTCTCTGAGCCGAGACATATAAAGTCAAACTCATCTTTTGCTTGATAACCATGCAAATACCTGAAGACAGCTATTATGATCCAGTGTTTCTCTTTTCTAGGCAGAGAGGTGGTATAATGGTTAGAACACTGGGCTTGGAATCAGAAAGACTCCACTTCATGAATTCAAATTTAGCCTCAGACTAGCTTTGTGACTAGCTTACTAGCTTTGTGACCCATCTAAACCTGTTTCCCTCCTCTGCAAAATGAGCTGGAGACAGCAATGCCAAAACCACTCCAGTTTCTCTGCCAAGAAAACCCCCCAAAAATGGAGTCACAAAGAGTTGGAAATCACTGAATAATAAAAGTTCTTTTTTTCTAAGCTAAGGATTCCCAGTTCCTTCAATTTGCATTCAAAGGAGCCTGAGACTTTTCATCATCCTAACCTCTATGGGATTTTCTCCAATTTATTCATGTCCTTTCAGTAGTCTGGCATGCAGAGCTGAACTCAATAGTTTAAATGTGGTCTGACCATGGCAAAGTAACAATAGCTATAAATTCAGAACAACTTATCCTGCTTAATGCTGCAAGATCTGGTTTTTTGGGGGCCTCATGTTGAATTCTCCATCTGCTAAAATTCCCAGAGCTTTTTCTAAAATTTAAAAACAACAATAATGATTAATATAAATACTTGTATTTAATAACTATTTACACATTTGTGGATTTTAATCCATAAAGCAACATAACACATTAAAATTCTCTGTCCATTCGTTATCAATCACCCTTCCTCATGTTATCATAGTATATATGGCATTTTTCTGATTCTGCTCTTTTCATTCTGTACTATTTCACAGACGTCTCCCCAAATTTCTTTATATTCCTCATGCTTACTTATCTATTGTAATTGTTTTATAGTATCCCACTTCACAAGTTGTGGGTGGTATTGTTAAGCCTTTTCAGAATTTTACCTAAATTAAATTACATATTTAGTGCCATAACAATCAATCTACCAAAAAATTACTTTATAGAACTAGAAAAAATAGTGACAAAATTCATTTGGAACAAAAAGTCCAGAATATCAAGGCAATTAATGAAAAGAAATGTTAGGGAAGGTGGCCTAGTTGTACCAGATTTTAATCTCTATTATAAAGCAGCAATCCTCAAAACTGCCTGGTACTGGCTAAGGAATAGAGTAGCAGATGAATGGAATAGACTGGGTACAAAAGACTCAGTAGCCAATGATTACAGTAATATACTGTTTGATAAGCCCAAAGACCCCAGTTTCTGGATTAAGAATTTACTATTTGACAAAAAATGCTGGGAAAATTGGAATATAGTATGGCAGAAACTGGGCATAGACCATCATCTAACGCTGTACACCAAAGTCAAGTCTAAATGAGTGCACAATCTAGGTTTGAACAACCTAGGGTGAACAATCTAAAGGCTGATAGTGTAAATAATCTGGGGGAGCAAGGAATAGTTTACCTGCTAGATTTATGGAGTAGGGAAGACTTTATGACCAAAGAAGAGGTGCAGAGCATATAAAATGTACAAAATGGATAATCTTGATTACATTAAATTGAAAAGTATCTGTACAAACAAAGCCAATGTATCCAAGATTAAGAGGGAAGTGGGAAATTGGGAAAGAATGTTTACAACCAGTGTCACTGATAAAGGTCTCATTTCTAAAATATACAAGGAATGAAGTAAAATTTATAAGAATACAAGTCATTCCCCAATTGATAAATGGGCAAAGGTTATGAACAGGCAATTTTCAGAGGTGGAAATTAAAGATATCTTTAAGCATATGGAAAAATGCTCTAAATCACTATTGATTTGAGAAATGCAAATCAAAACAACTTTGAGGTACCACATCTCACCAGTCAGATTGGCTAAGATGACAAAACAGGAAAATGACAAGTGCTGGAGAGGATGTGGAAAAATTGGAACACTAATGCATTGTTGGTGGAGCTGTGAACTGATACAACCATTCTGGAGAGCAATCTGGAACTATGCCCAAAGGGCTATA
>JAQQSW010008269.1:0-13516 GCA_028646575.1 Pseudocheirus occidentalis
TTATTGTAAGCAGGTGCAGCCTTTTCAGTCTGCCTCCAGGTGATCGACCACGTGCACTCTTGTTAGCTGAGGACCGGCAACCCGTCCATCTCACGTGGAGTATCAACGACCCTCTTTAGGAGTCTCCTCCCCACGTGAGGTATCAGAGACCTAACACAGGTTTTCTACTCGGTCATAAAAAAAATGTAAACTATTGACTGTAAGGGTGGATAGGGGAGCTTCCTAGGTAACTCCCAAAAGGTAATGGTTTCTAGGGCCCCAGAAGTTGACGGCACTTTCCAAGGTGAACTTCTTCCTACTGCCCCTCACACCCTTAGAGGAGAGAGCCATCCTGTTTTTTTTTTCTTTTTGGAGGGCAGTTGGGGTTAAGTGACTTGCCCAAAGTCACACACTCTGAGCTAGTTAGTGTGTCAAGTGTCTGAGGCCACATTTGAACTCAAGTTCTGTGCTCTACTCACTGCGCCATCTAGCCACCTCGAGAGCCATCCTTTCTCACAAAACAAAGCTCTCAGCTACAGCAAAATGGTTCCCAAGGTCCAGTTTCCTTCTGAAGGGACAGAATGTCTGTTCACAGGTTGGGCCAAAGACTGAAAACCAGGTTGATGCTGGTTGTTGAGATATTATTTAAATGTCTATATTTCTAATGTCATATCTCTAGTACTTACTGCTTGTGTGATCCTGGGCAAATTACTTGCTCTTCCTAAGCCTCTGTATACTAGTATAAATGGAAGGGATTGGACTCCCTTTCATTGGACACTCTCCAAGGTATCTTTACATTGTAAACCCTCTGTTCCTACTCCCCATATCCCATTTCTTTATCCTAAAATGACAGCCTACTTCCAGCCTTATTATTATTTTTATGTATCAATGCTATCTTTATTTCAATGGATCTTCTTGAAGGCTTGGCTTGGATTTTATTAAAAAATTATAATTTATTGTAATTTGGGCATGCTGTCATGGGGCAGCTAGGTGGCA
Source organism: Pseudocheirus occidentalis (assembly GCA_028646575.1). Lineage (NCBI taxonomy): Eukaryota > Metazoa > Chordata > Mammalia > Diprotodontia > Pseudocheiridae > Pseudocheirus > Pseudocheirus occidentalis. The sequence continues at coordinate 976 of JAQQSW010008269.1, forward strand.
CAGTGGGATAGAGCATGGAGCTTGGAGTCAGAAAGATTCATCGTTGTGAATTCAAATCCAGCCTGAGACACTTACTAGCTGTGTGACCCTGGACAAGTTACTTCACCTTGCTTGCCTCAGTTTCCTCATATGTAAAGTGATCCACAGAAAGAAAGGGCAAACTGATCCTGTGTCTTTGCCAAGAAAAGCCCAAATGGGTAACGAACAGTCAGATATGGCTGAAAAACAGACACAACAAAGTCATCATTCATGAGTTGGCTCCTTAGTGCATTGGAACTATGTGTCTCACATATGTGTGCTCAATGTGGAGACCTGTTGTGATTTCTCAAGCTCTTTGGCCTCATTCTGTGGCCTAGCACATCTGTGGCATGTGTAATATACAGATTCCATGCCTACAACAGCTGCAGGCCTGGGCAAGATGGCTGTGCTAACCCGTTCATCCTCACCACTGGTACCTCTAATGCTCATCTATTGCCACAATATCAGAATAATTGAATCTCAGAGTAGAAAGGAACCTTAGTCAATATCTGTTCCAAACCTCTTCTGAACAAAATTCTTCTACACCACACCTAATAAGTAGTCATCCATCTAAAGGCCTTTAATGAAAGGGAGCCTCCTAAGAAACCCAGTCTGTTTTTGATGGCTTTAATGATTAGAAAATGTTTTGGTCATATGATATCAAAGTAAATCTGTTTATGTGCTCAAGCCTACATGAAGGCAGGTTGTCATTGTATGAAGAATCCAGTGAGGAAGTACTATATAATATCTGAGTTATCTACCAGGTAGCATTCTATCTCAGCTATCAACCCACTGTCCTAAATGGTTTCTCCCTGGGGCACAAATGGAATAGTATCCCTAAAAGGCTGTACTTGTACCATGAAGCACCATTAAATATTCCTGGGGAAGAAGATATCCATGGGCTCCTCCCTTTGCTTTCCCCCCTAGGATGTAGGTCAGCTCTACTGCACTATGATCTGGTTCCTCAAAAAGAGTGAGAAGAGAATGAACTGGTCAGAAGTGGTCAGAGTTTGATGTAACCATTGCATAAACACCAAAATTATGTATATGATCCTTACGGTTTCAAATTATTGGAGCAACAGTCTCTAATGCTTCAAATATACACATGCTTTTTGTTACAGAGGAAAAATAATTTTGTAACATAGTCAATTATTTACTGATAAAGGTGTCATTAAAGAATTTTTAGCATGAACCTCTTAGATTATCTTTGTAAAGCTCTAAGGGTTTTATAATAGATGGGGACCACTGTTCTAGAAATTAAAAGTCAGTACCCATGAGTTCCAAAGATTTACTGGCACTTGCATGTTCCAAATATGGAGCACAAAAGGGTAGTATTATTCTCTGAACACATCAAGCACAGGTGTCACACATTTTCATAACATCTGCTATCATCTTGGACCAGTAAAAATGGTTTCTATCTAGTTCTGAGGATCTCTCTTGAGTTTTATGTGAAAAATCATGATGTAATGCCTTCATGAGCATAGAGCACTGTGCCTTGAGTAGTACCAACTTCCTTCTGGGATCACAACTAGAATTGGTTAGAGTGTGTTACGATACTGTTGCATGGTTCCAGCTTCTACCATTGTCTTAACAGTAAGATGTTTTCTAGAGAGTGGTACTTGAGTTCTTTAGGTTTGCGTCCTTGTTTCTTGACTTTTATCTGTTCTGAAAGACCTTGTATCTGTTCTGAAAGACATCTGCTATCATCTTTCAGGACAACTGAAGAAGAGATGATTAATTCAAAGAAACAGGGCTCACATATGTTCACATATGTTCACACATGTTGCTGACATACACTCTAATGGAAGTCTCAAACCCTAAGTTTTAGTTACATTTGACTCTGTTGAAGGTCCCTAGGTATACAGTAGCCTTCACCCCTTCTTACGGTATCGCCAGGGGTTCATCATATTAAGGACTTCATTGTAACTAGTTTGCATTTTTTATTCATTCATTTATTTGAAGTGTCTGGGCCTCCTGGGTCATATGGCCTCTGGATCAGAGCATCTACACTCACATTTATTTTCCTTGGATGATACTGTATGTTGAATTCATAGCTGGCCAGTGCTGCTTTTTATCTCTGGCAAGGAACATTCAACTTGGTGCTGGTCAAACTATTTGGAAGTGTGGGACTAAAACTATCTCACCCTATTTTAGCTATGATAACTGAATTGAGACTGTGACTCAATCAACCAATCATGCACAGAGTTTAGACTGAGTGTTAAAAGATCTTCTGAACTAGAATAACATGGAGCAAGAATCATGTTCAGATAGACTGAGGAAACCTTGCTGAATTATCACAAGTCCTAGTCACGTCCCTGGACTGATTGGTGGCAGTGTCGACATTGAGATCTAAAGGAAGACTGTACTCATGACTCAGCAAAGAATCTATACCATGCCTATAGGAAGTTTCTTCAACATCCTACAAATTGGAACAATTTTTATTTTTTTCCAAAAACCAGCCATTAGGAGTCACCTCTTTATCAAATGTACTCTCTAAGCATGAGTCCTTTTTCCTCTGGACTGGCTACATACCTGTAGTATAGTGTTTCAGACTCTGGGGAAATGTTTTGTACCAACTATTATTACTACACCTTAGAAAATATCTCTTTCTAAAAGTTATTTAAGACTACATGACTAAAAGGATTTTCAACTGATAGTCTTAGGTGGAAACACACTGGTGGGGGTTCAAGAGAATGACATTAGAGAGACATTCCTGGACCCTTAGGCATACCTCTAGAATCCTGAGGATGAGATAGATCCATACTCTGGGGACCCAACTCAGCAGTGAGAGTGGGAGATGGGAGTAGGGATCTTCAGATCCTAGTTGGAATACATATATTTCAATGGATTATTGTACAACTCTACTTGAAATTTAGCTGCACACGCATTGTTTCAACTTCTTAGTGACAGCCCATTTAAATGTCAAGAATTCCATTTTGTGTTTAATTTCACTATTCAATACATCTTCTACTAGAAAATGTGATTTCTTATGACCACAATTCTCTCATTACAGGACTTCTCCGATGCTTTCCTGGCTAGCATCTCTACACAGGATCAAGAAGTTGCTCAGATCTGCATAAGTAAACACTGGTGTATGTATGAGGAGTTTACCAGATCTTTAAAAGTTCTTTTGTCAGTCTTAACAATCTCCAAAGAGTCTAAATATGTTCGGGTTAAAATTATGTTTCTTGTCTTTCTGCTTCTAATCCCTTCAATCATATACAAGGGAGATCACTCTGTGGATTAGCAATTGCCAAAGAGTGCTTTAAAAATTTTTATTTAATAAGTCACCAAAGAATTGTGAACTGATTGAGCCATTCTGGAGAGCAATTTGGAATTATGCCCAAAGGGCTATAAAATTGCATACCCTTTGACACAGCAATACCACTTCTAGGTGTGTATCCCAAAGGGTTTATAAAAATGGGAAAAGGACCCATATGTACAAAAATATTTATAACAACTCTTTTTGTGGGGGCCAAGAATTGGAAATTGAGATGTCCACCAATTGGGGAATGGCTGAACAAGTTGTGGTATATGAATGTAATGGAGTATTATTGTGCTATAAGAAACAATAAGCAAGTGATCTTGAGAAAAACCTGGAGAGACTTAAATGAGCTGATGCTGAGTGGAGTGAGCAGAACCAGGAGAACATTGTACACAATAACAACCCCATTGTGCAGTGACTGCCTGTGATAGGCTTCGCTTTTCTCAGTAATTCAAGGATCTAAGACAACACCAAAGGACTTATCAAAAATGCTGTTCAAATCCAGAGAAAGAACTTTGGAGTTCAAATGTGAATGGAAGCATACTATTTGCTCTCCTTTTCTTTTGTTGTTTTGTTTTGTTTCTTCTTTTTCATGGTTCCTCCCATTAGTTCTAATTCTTCTTTACATCATGACTAATGTGAAAATATGTTTAGTATAACTGTGTAAGTACAGCCCATATCAGATTGTGTGCCATCTTGGGGAGGTAAGGGAAGGGGAGAACATTTAAAACTCAAAATCTCATATAAGTGAATGTTGAAAACAGAGAATAAATTAACTAATTAAAAAATAATACTCACCAAGTCTCTAAAAAGACATGCCAGTTGAGTAGCACTTCTATCTTGTCTTAGTCACTGTTCATTCTTGGTTGCTATACTATGTAACCCCCCCCCCCCACCCATACACACTTTTTTTTTTGCTTTTTTTTGGAGGGCAGTTGAGGTTAAGTGACTTGCCCAAGGTCACACGGCTAGTTTTTTGTGTTAAGTGTCTGAGGCCGGATTTGAACTCAGGTACTCCTGACTCCAGGGCCGGTGTTCTATTCACTGCGCCACCTAGTCGCCCCACACCCACACACACTAAACAGAGGTGCTGTAAAATGAGCACTTGTCAACCAATCATTTCAGACTAGCTTTCACCAACCAATTGGATGCTTTCATCTACCTCTCCTCATACTCTTTCCAAAGACATTGAGGTTATCAGATACACTAATACTTCCATGTCTCCAGGTACTTTTTCCATTGGTGGCTTTAAAGTGGTAAGTGTTCCTTAGATGCCTTGGAGCCTATACTAAAACTAGTCAAATCCAGTTTGGTAGATAAAAGTTCTATTCTCTTTTGTTTTCCTCTGCAATAGGACTTTTATTACAGTATCCACTGTGTGAATCCAACATTGAGAACCCCTGGCTGCTTAGCAAACAGACTGGGGATCTTGAACTCTTGGTATAGAGTACTGATCCACTTTAACTGTCTTATTCAAAGTCTGGTAGTCTATGAACATTCCTATTTCTCCCAGTCTTCTTCCCTACCTCCACTGTAGGTGATAAATATGGACTGCTAAAATCTAGGATGATACCACAGAGCAATAATTCTTTTAATGATTTCTGAGAAATCCCATCACAGGTAGAGGAATCTTCTTAGCTCTCTCTTTTTTTTTTTTTTTTGCTTTTTGGAGGGCAGTTGGGGTTAAGCAACTTGCCCAAGGTCACACAGCTAGTTTTTCATGTTAAGTGTCTGAGGCCGGATTTGAACTCAGGTACTCCTGACTCCAGGGCCGGTGCTCTATTCACTGCGCCACCTAGCCGCTCCCTTAGCTCTCTCTTGAAATGGTCAGGAGTCAATGAGGTAGAATCAGTGTTCATCCAGCATATCCCACACCTCACTTGATTTGGGAGCAGTTCTGGAGCTAGAAACAAGGCCACTTGAGTTCCACCCCAGGGCTCTTGTCTTACTGTCTTGCTGGATTCCTATCTACTTCCCTGTGAGTTGGGGAGATGTGAAATCCATAATTTCTCCTTCCTGGAAAGGGAAGCTGACTGTTCTGTGATGACTCACAATTTCCCAGAAACAAAGAAGAAAGGATGGACTTTTCATCATAATCCAGTCAGTTTCCCCTACTCCTTTGGTTTGAGTTGGTACTTCTATATTTTCACAGCGACCTCTGAGGCCAGGAAGGCAAAGACAGCTCTCCCTTCCATACCACTACAGTACCCACCTGCTGCCCACTCACTTTTTTCAGACCCCAATTGCAACCAGTTGAGGCTTAGAGATGAATCTTTCTGGATCCAGGAAGGTGGGGGATGAGAAGGCTCAATTTTGGACAGAGACATTGGAAAAGTGAGGATATACAAGGGAGAGCTGAAGGATTCTTGAATGGTAGTGTTTGGGCAAGAAGGTCACATGAAAAAGGGCTTAGACTTCTGCTTGGCTTGAGGGGCAGAAATAAGAGCAATGGGAAGAAGTTACAGGGAAGTGGATTTCATTTTAAGAAACAATCAGGGGGGAAGGGGCTGGATTCACAATTCTTGGACCTGGCCACGAGACAGGGTGGGGTGGGTTGGAAAACGGACAAATAGGCTCACAATCATCCTGTTCAGGACAGATAGAAAAAGAAAAGAAGACAACAAGAGGGTCAAGGTGAGAATACTGCTAACTATACAATGCTCTCACCGGAAGCCATTGTGCAGGAGTTGTAAGAGACCTTAGAAATCTAGTCAAGTTCTTTCCCCTCACCCAGTCACCGCTACCTTTGCCTATAGACAACACCAGGGTGTGCTCACTGGGATGGATTATACTCAGACACACTACCTCACTGGGATGTAATACCCACAGACAGAAGACTCACCATTGGCAATGTATTTATAGGAGAACTTACTGTCAAGACCTCATACTGAGAGAAAAACACTGTCCTTGACAATTCACCCTCCCATTCCCAGGTCCCCAGCTAAGTGGTGGTGGGAAGGGTTTTCCAGTCAAGTGGTGCATCAAATAGAGTGCTAGACCTGGAGTCAGGAAGATCTGAATTCAAATCCAACCACAGAAACTTACTAGCTGTGTGATCTTGGGTCAGCCACTTTACCTCCATCTTCCTTGGTTTCCTCCTCTGTAAATTGGGGATAATAATAACTGGATAATAATAACACCTCCTGAAGTTGTTGTGAGGATTAAATAAGTTAATATGTATAAACTTCTTCGCTAACCTTAAACCCCTATATAAATGGTAGCTATTGTCATCTCCTACTCCTTTATCTTCCTCATCATTCTACCCATCCATGCATCCATTCATCAAATATTAATGGGGTATTGGTGTTGAGAAAGATGGGGGAGCTAGTCAATCATTACAGAGCACTTTGGACTTGCCCAACAATCTAAAACCCTTGTGAGGCCAAGTAAGAGGAATAAAATTGACCATTATTAATTATTATTATTAATATTTTTATCAATGTGTTAATATAATATTAATAATTGTTAGTATTATTAATTATTAATCTCATTAACCATCATTACAGATGGTTCTGAAAGGTTAAATGACTTGCCTTTGTCTTTCTTTTTGCCTCTGTTTGTAACCCCATAACTTAGCACAGTGTCTAGCATAAAGTAAGTGCTTTACAAATGTTTGTTGACTGACTGACTGGCCCTTGATCATACAACTGATGTCTGAGGCAGTATTTGAAAGCTCTAACCCTAGGGCTCTTGCCATTAAACCAGAGGAGGAGGAAAAGGAATGTTTGTGGTCTCTGCCCTAGAGGCAAAAAGACTTCAAGCAAATCCCAGATTTGGAAGGGATACCACAGGGGTATCTGCAGTCTGACCTATACTAAAGCAGCAATCTTTCCTATCCTATCCTATCCCTAACAATGAATGGACAGTCAGGCTCTCCTGAGAGAGAACTCACTATTTCATTCTACTTTTGGACAGCTCCAGCTGGTAGGAATAGCTCTTCTCAGTGACTGGAATATAGCAGTTGCTTAATAAATACTTATTAATTAGTTAATGGAAAGATGTACATTGGATGAAGCCCAAGTCTCTCTGTGTATCCTTCCCCAACTCACCCATTCCCACCCCCAACTTCTAGTTTTGTTCTCTAGGAAAAAAATAGAACAAGTTTAATCTCTCTTTCCTATGCGGGCCCTCAAAATACATTGACAACAATCAAGTCGCTGTCAAGTTTTCTCTTCCCAGGCCAAATGTAGTCCAATTTTAATCCTCATGTGGCTTGGTTTCTAATCTTTTTACCACCCTGGTTAATTGATGGCAGAGCCAGAAGGGACTTTCATGTATAATCTGTCTATAGCTTGCTTTGCATATATATTTGTCTGCATGTTGTCTCCCCCATTAGATTGCAAGCTCCTTGAGGGTAGAATTGTCTTTTGTCTCTTTTTATATCCTTAGTGCTTAGCACAGTGCCTGGCACATAGTAGGTACTTAATGAATGCTTATTGATTGATTAATTGAAATGGAGTCTTCTGTATGTGTGTGTGTGTGTGTATGCATGTGCTCACACAACTGTATACTTGAGCCATCATTGAGTTCCCTGACTGAAGCACCTGCTGGCAACTCAATATATGATCCACAGTTTATGAAATATAGCAAAACAACTTAGACAAGAAAAGAAAAAAGCCGAGAACCTCTAAGGTTCCTTCTAGCTATAAGTCTGTGGTCCTTGACCTGTGCAGATCATCAATAAGAGAAGGGAAGGAGGAAGTTGGAAACTTTTGGAAATTGAGGATATGAAAAATGTGATGTCAAGAGTGTCAAGGCTTGAAAAGAAGGGAACTGGATATCAGTCCTGCTCCCTCTAGGGAAGCAAACACAGCAAAGGGAGGAGAGGACCACAGATGGATTGGGTGGAAACCAACACATACCTGAGTGCTGGATTGGAAGTCAAAAGACCTGGGTCCCAATCCCAGCTTTGCCACTGACTAACTGCATGTGTTTGGACAAGGAATTGCACCTTTCTGGGTTTCTCCATTTCCTGTTCTATAAAGTGAGGGGGTAGGAGGAGATTAGACAGAATGGCTTCTAAGGTCCTTTCTGGCTCCAAGTCTAGAAATGAGGGAAAGGGGGAGCCTTGTCAGAGACTGAGAGGTCTCAGAGATGGATGTAGACAGATTGTGTGCTTGGGTCTGGTCCCCAAGGGGAAAGCAAGGGGCCATTTGTCACAGAAAGTATGGTCCTTTCTGTCTCATTATCAGTGGGAACTGGCTGGGAAAGGAAGAGCAAAACGGAGGAGGAGGTGGCCAGAGTTTCCTTACTTGCTGACTTGACACCCAGAATCTGTGTGGTAATCTTAAAAGGAAGGGAAGGTCTAATAAATGTGACACATGCTAGGATTGTACCAGACAGGCTCATTCCTTCCCTTTGGGTGGCCCAGCCTACATCCTCACCATGGACTCCTTAAGCTATCAAAAATGGGAAGACCAGGACCATACTTCTTTGGGTAAGTCCCAACAAGCTGGGAGCTCACAGGGCACAGGTACCGGGCAAGGGTCCCTGCTCTTCCCAAGGGCTTCATAGGATTGGGAAGCAGGATGTTAGGAGTCACTTGTGCTCTCAGGGGTCCTTTTTTTAAATTATCCAGCCCAGTGCCCTAAAGGAAAAGAGAACAAAGATTAGGGTTACCATCAAATCCTATCCTGTTTTCTACGATTGTCTCTAAGATTAAGGCATTCCCACCCCCTCTCTACCAATCCAGAGATGGGACCCAGGTGGCCTTGAGTCTCCTCTAATTGGACCAGGCTTGTGCCTTAGTATTCCTGTCAAGGGGTCTCTAGAGTCCTCATTTTCTGGTCTCCCTTAGGCTGGTGGAAGAAACTGTTTCCCAGAAATCTGCCCTCAAAATCTGCCTCCTTGATGCTAGCTGTGATTCTCTTGTTGGGGATTCTCCTCATTGTGGTGCTGGTCAAAGGTAAGGGGAACAGAGGGAGGGAAGCTAGATATTAGGTGGCCTCCACAGAGTTTGGGGCATGGAGAGAGGTGAGGAAGGGGAAGAGGAGGGAGGATAGCAACCCAACCAAGCTTCAGCATGGGGTTCTAGAGACCTTCAGAGCATTGCTCCCCTTTCTAGGCCCCCTTTCCTTCTCACCAGCTCACTCCTTCTGTCTCCATTCCCCTACTCTGTTCCCAGCCCCGCTGACCTCTATAAGTCACAATGAGTGGGGATCCTGTACAAGTGTGCATTTGTGAATGCATGTCTTTGTGTGTATTTGTACAAATATGTGTCCCTAGGCTCAAAGACCTCCCAGGAACTGAGTCAGTTAAAAGAGGAAATGAAAACCAATGGTAAGTGGGGCTGGATGCTTGGGGCAACCTGGTCCAGATGGTCCCTAAACCACTATTGGGCGTGATACAACTCCATGAATCTGCAGAACTAAGGAGCTATGGGGCATTTTTCCAGCTTCTATCTGGACAAAGGATGTGAGGGAGCTAAGAGAGGATGTGGCTGCTACCAGGAGAAATGGTGAGAAGGAACAGAGAGGGTTGAAGATGGGAGCTAAGAAAGACTGATTGGGGAGGTGCTGAAAGAGAGAGAGAGAGAGAGAGAGAGAGAGAGAGAGAGAGAGAGAGAGAGCTGGGGCCATAAAGGGAGAGGAACTCTGGCTCACTTTGTCCCAGATCCCTCTCCTGTCTCTGTGCCCAGGCTCTGCCTTGTGGACTGGCTTGGGGACCTGGGAGAATAAATTGGGTGAATCCTATGCCCGACTGCTCAAGCTAGAAAGTGAGCACAATGAGCTCAGCACCCAAAGTAAGTCTTCCCCACAGAAACAGAAGCCTCAGCCACCCCTCAAAGCCAAGGTTACCCCCAGTGCCTGCCCCCACTCTTTTGACACTGGTATGTCCATCCCTGCTGGATCTTCCCCCATTGACCCTGCTCTCTATCCCTATACCAGCCCTCTCAGTTCAACACTGATGCTGCCAAGTACTCCCATAAAAACCCACCCTGACCCCTTCCAAAAACCTCGCTGACTGTTCTCAGAATCAGTCCTCCCAGAAACCCACCACAGGGCTCACTAAATATCTTGACAGTGTCACAAGACATATCCATACTCATTCTGCTGGACATACTCCCACTCTTTTCCCTCTGTTCTCCCAGTGACTCAGGCCCTGGCAGAGGCTGGGAAGGACCGACAAGACATTCGCAGTGAGATGTTCCGAGCTGTAGCTGCTGTGAGAAGTGGGAACAGTGAGTTGATTCAGTCAGAGACACTTGGCTGTGGGTTGGAGTGGTTCAGTCTGACGGAAGCTGGAGTAGGAAAAATGAGAGCCAGAGGGCCTCAAAGTGGCCTGGCCTCAGGCTTAGCTGTCCACTACTTGCTCAGATAATTGCTTCTCCTGACATGGGTCAGGAGACAATGGGCCCAAGGACAGGGCTGCAACCTCCATCCTGAATCTCCACCCCTCACCCCCACCTCCCACAACTGTTCCATCAGGTGGTACCTCTCTATCCTGAGGACAGATCTCTCCACATACTCAGGGCCCTGCTGGGGCCCTAGACTTACAGAACCTGAATTAACAGCAAGGTTTACTGTGGGCTCTGGGGGCCTGGTAAAAGACCAAGGGCCGTAACAGCTCAAGTCATCAGCCAGCATCCCTCCTTGACTTTATCCTGGATTCTGGGACACAGCACAGGAAGAGAGACCCCTTTCTCAGAATAGAGATGGTCTGTCCTGTGCCTGCAGCAAACTCTAAGCACCATTCCCAGGCTCCTGCTCCCCATGCCCTGATTCCTGGCTGGCCTTTGAGGGCTCTTGCTACTTCTTCTCCACCACCAAAGCTCACTGGGACCAGTCACAACAGAACTGTGCCCAGGAGCAGGCACACCTGGTTATTGTGAACAACCTTGAGGAACAGGTAGCAGTCTGGGGAGCAGCAAGAGCTTGGGGAGATTCCCCCAAGTCCAGGCTGAGAGCAAAAACATGGACTCTAGGGGAGTCTATGGTCTGGAGGGGGGAGACATGACACCTGGGGGAGCCTATGGTCTGGAGGGAGGAGAAACATGAACCCTAAAGGATCCTGTTGTCTGAGGGGGGAGACACGGCATCTGAGGGAGCCTCTGTCCTGGGTGGGGGGAGGTAAGCCATGTCCCTTGCCCTCAGGGTGTCATTGGTTTGAGGGGAGAGGGATGATACCTGTCCTCTCAGTTCCCAATCTGAGGAGGTAAGGAAGGATTGCTCCAGAGAGCCCCTTATCCAGTGGAGAGACCTGGTCTCTAGAGTAGTCACCAGTATAAATGGGTGAGACATGTGTCCTGTGAAGGGTGGGGGTCATGATTCCATTGACAACTCTTACTCCTTGCTAAGACCTTCCTGACACAGAACACCAGAGGCTCGGGTTACTGGATTGGACTCACAGCAACTCGGGCCAGAGGAAGAGTTAATGGATACATATGGATTGATGGTACCAAACTTACTTTCAGGTAAATGTCTTCTGCTGGGACACAGGGCAAAGCTTTCAAGGCACATGCTCAGGTACAGGTATTCTCTGAGGCTGAAACCCCAATAGATGAGAGGGAACTTAGAACATGCCACAGCATGTCAGGACTGATAAGGATGTGAAAACACAGAACGTTGGATATTAGAGCTAAATGAGATCTTAGAACAGAGCACAGGACACTAAGGCTGGGGTGGACTTTAGAACTCAGAATGTCAGAACTGGGAGGGCCCTTAGAACACAGGATGTCAGAGCTGGGAGGGCCCTTAGAACACAGAGTGTCAGAGCTGGGAGGGCCCTTAGAACACAGAGTGTCAGAGCTGGGAGGGCCCTTAGAACACAGAGTGTCAGAGCTGGGAGGGCCCTTAGAACACAGAGTGTCAGAGCTGGGAGGGAGACTCGAATATAAGCTAGTATATTCAAGTTGTCAGGTCTAAACAAATGGTTTCCCCAGGTACTAAAAGAATGACCCACTTGCTGAGCAGTGACCTGGTGTAGTAGAAAAGATGTGAATTTAGTCAGACAACCAGAGTTTGAATTTGGGTTTTGCCCCTCACTCCTTATGTGAAAACCCCTTCCTTTTCCTAGACTTTACTTTGATCATTGTTAAAGGAAATGGATCAGTTCAGATTATCTCTTAGGTTTCTTCCAAGTTTCATTCTATAGCACTATGACCTTGGGCGGGGAGGGAGGGGCGGGAAACGATCATTGAGAGAATTGCTTTAGGACTAGAGAGGAACAAATGTCCTGCTTTTTTAAGGAAAGAAGGTAGAGCCTGCAAATTATGATCTGGTGAACATGACTGACTCCCAGCAAGATTCTAGCATATGT
>JAQQSW010008270.1:0-13516 GCA_028646575.1 Pseudocheirus occidentalis
TACTGATCTGCCACTCCTGGGGTAACCATTAACTTTAGTTTCCAAATAAAGTTCTTAGATGGCCACACAAATTCTTCCACCCCTTGATTTCCAACAAACCTCAGTTTAGTCCAAGGGGAAGCCTGTTCTTCATTTTGACTCTGGGTGGTCTCTCTGATTCCCTGGATCCTCTTCCCTGGTCCCAGCTCCCTCCTGTATCTGCCAGACAATCACCTAGATTCAGGAGCTGAAAGCTGCCAGGCTCTTGTCCAGTTCTCAGAGATGAACAGTTCCCAGGTCCTTGTCCAGTCCTCAGGGCAATCCCCGGCACACACTGAAGTTCACAAGGTTCAGCACACCTCAAACCCTTCATGACTTCTCTTGCCTAAAGTGTCTTCCACTTCTATGATCTCTGTGGGGTACAACCCCAGAAGTGGTATTACTAGGTCCAAGGATATGCAATTATTTATAGCCCTTTGGGCATAGTTCCAGATTCTAACTGAAGTTCTAAATGAAGAAGCCACGTTCATGTGGCTACACACCTGGTGCTAATTCTATTCCCATTGAGATTTATAAGGTGAGGGTTCTATTGCTCATACAAAAGCTGACTGAAATTTCTTCCAGGAGTTCAAGGATGCCTCCACTGTCCATTTCCATAAATACAAAGAAAATAGATTGTCCTGTGACAATCACAATGAAGGTCACTCTCTTCATTATTGCTGGCAAAATCCTTGCCAAATTCCTTAATAGGCTTATCCTTCACCTGGAAGGTGGTTATCTAACTGAGAGCCAGTGTGAGTTCAGAAAGGTCTGAGGACAGTGTTTGTTACCCGATAACTTCAGGAGAAATGTCAGGAGCAGAACAGAGGTCTGTGCAGAATATTTGTAGATTTGACTAAAGCCTTTGATACTGTCAGTAGTGAAAGCTTATGGAAAAATATGTCAGGATTTTGTTGCTCAGAGAAATTCATCAGTATTGTATGTTAATTTCATGACAGCATGCTTAGCTGCCTTCTGGATAATGAACAATGCTCTTGTGCTTTCCCAGTAACCTATGGAGTAAAACAAGGCTGTGTGTTTACTCTCATGCTTTTAAATACGATGTTTTCATTCATGATGTCAAATGTCTTCAATGTGGATGAACACAGCATCAAGGTCAGCTACCACATTAGTGATAAATTCTTCAGCTTGGAAAGGTAACAAGCCAAGACCAAAGTGGAGGAAGTGTTGGTGCATGATTTTCTGTTTACAGATGATTGTGCACTCAGTGCAGCTTCTGAAGCTGAGATGCAACAAAGTATGGATAGATTCTCTCCTGCTTATGCTAATTTTGGCCTAACAATTAACACCAAGAAAACACAAGTGTTCCATCAGCCAGTGCCACACCATCCGAATGTGGGACCATTGGTTACAGGAAGTGGAGAAGTTCTGAATGCTGTGGTTCACTTACCAGTATGCTTTCTAGGGATGTACACAATGATAATGAGGTTTACGTGTGCATTGTCAGAACTAACTCAGTATGGAGACTCTGAAACAAAGTGTGGGAGAAAAGAGGTATTAGACTAACTATCAAACTGAAGGTCTTACAGAGCTGTTGTGCTGACCTCATTGTTGTACGCCTGGGAAACCTGGACAACAGGATACTAGGAAACTGTATTGCTTCTTTTTGAATTGTCTTAGGAAGATTCTGAAGATCACCTGGTGGGATAAGGTACCAGATAGTGAGGTTCTTTCTCAAACTGAACTGACAAGCTTTCAAACTATTGCACACAGTACAACTCCTATGGGCTGTCCATATTGTTCAAATGCCAAATGTATGTTTGCCAAAAAGACTTTTATGGAGAATTCATACATGGAAAAAGGTCATACAGTGATCAGAAAAAACAATACCAGGATACCGTCAAGGTCTGTCTTAAGAACTTTGGAACTGACTGTGTGACATGGGAGACAGCAGTATAGTAACTCCCAGTATGGTGTGCCCTTATGAAACAAAGTACTGTGTTCTATGAGCAACGCAGAATTGAAGTAGCTCAAAGGAAACGTGAGATGCAGCGATTTAGAGAATCCACCCAAATGTTCACATGGACTATTCATGCCTGACTTATGGTAGAACGTTCCAAGAGATTTGAACAGCCACCGTCAGACACATTTTCCCTTGACCCCAACATAGTGATTTCAATTTGGTCCTCTTCAAGAACAAAGGACAACAGCCAGCAACCACTCCTGTTCTGTACCTAGATAAGGTCTAAAATTTCCTTAATATTGGACAAGGGCATAGGAGGGTTCTGATTATAGCACGCTATACTTCCTGCTTATCAAAGTTCCGGTCATACTAGAGGGTAGAGAGCCTGACTGGGCAGCTGTATTTCACAAAATCATCCCCATATTCTTCTGGGTCTTCTCTTTAAATTTTCTGCTCTGCACCATTTACACAGCCTACCTATGGCAGTAGGTCAGGTACATTCTTATTAAGCACTATGATGCACCTGGCATTGTGCTATATGTATGTCCCAAGGGCAGTGAAGATGGACCCAGGGTGCTACGTATGTAGTAAGTACTAAAAAGGCACATAGACAGTAAGGAATATATAAGGTAAGTGGATGATTCAAGGGACAGATATAATCTAAAAACGTGCTGCTGTGTCCTCAGTGTTCAGTCCTCCCCTACCTGCTGCCCTGTTTTTAAAAGAGTCTATTTGGAATCAAGGTTACATTTTGGACAATCTTTTTCCTATTTAGATCCTGCCTGTGGGTGGGTGGGGCTATTGGGAAGAAGGAATTATATTGTCTTTGTATCATAACAAATGGAAAACATTTTTTATTGTTGCTTTTAGCGATGTCCAACTCTTCATGACCCCTTCTGGGTTTTCTTTGAGGGGGGGAAGATACTGGAGTGGTTTGCCATTTCCTTTCCTAGTTCATTTTACAGATGAGGAAACTGAGGCAAACAGGGTTAACTGACTTGCCCAGGTTCATACAGCTAGTATGCATCTGAGGCAAGATTTGAATTCAGATCTTTCTGACTATCCTGATACACTCTGAAAATATTTTAGGGGAAGGGAATGAATTTTATTAAATACCTGCTGTGTGCCAGATGCTGTGCTAAGAGCTTTACAAATAAAAACTCATTTAATCCTTACAATAACCCTGGGAGGTAGGTGCTATTATTCTCCACATTTTACAGTTGAGGAAAACAAAAGGAGACTGTGATTACATGACTTGCCCAGGGTCACATAGCTGAACTCAATGTATCTGAACTCCAGACCCAGTGCTCTATCCACCGTACCACCTAGCTGCTTTTACTTAGATTAGAAAAAAGTAACACTAATACCAACCATGCAACAGAAACAGCCTAATATCTGGCAGGTACAGGAAGCTTTAGTGCAGCACACGCAGTCACCTCCCAAAGACACTCTTCTCCCCAATCCGCACTCTGACACTCAGATAACTGATGCACTGAGTCTAGGGTGGCCCAAGCAAATTACCCTCTTAGAACAATTCTCAACGAGGGGAAACAAATGGGGTAGAGTTTACCACAAACATTGTCCATAGGCACTGCATTTCAACTAGTTCATTGGTACTTCTTTACATTAATGTTGCAGGTGGACTTGTGTCCACTCTGTCCCATAGAAAGGCAAGACTTCGGGTGCCTGACTTAGCTGGTTTGAAATGAAGCCTCTTGAATTATGGGTAAAGGAGACATTACTGGCTATAGTTGCTACCATGTTGTTGTTGTTGCTTTTGCTTTTTCCTTCCTTATCTTATCTCCCACCCACCTGTTAGTTCTTTCATCCTCCAACCAGAGAACTAATACATGGCCTACTTCCAAAATGAGGGTATTAAGGGGCAAAATTTCATTGTAGTGTCATGTCCTGGAAAAGTACAAGAAAATATTATATACATACATAACATTAAACATATGTCAGATATTGTAAGTCTTTCCTTCCTTCCTCCCTTCCTCCCTTCCTTCCTTCCTTCCTTCCTTCCTTCCTTCCTTCCTTCCTTCCTTCCTTTCTTCCTTCCTTCCTTCCCTCCTTCCTTCCTTCCCTTTTTGGAGGGCAATTGGGGTTAAGTGACTTGCCCAAGAACACATGGCTAGTTTGTGTGTGAAGTGTCTGAGGCTGGATTTGAATTCAGATCCTCCTTACTCCAGGGTCTGTGTATTCACTGCGCCACCTAGCCACCCCATAAATGTTTTCATGTTCAACATACTTAGTCTTTATTTTATGTCACAGACCCCTTTGGCAGTCTCATGAAACCCATGGACCCCTTCTCAGAAAAATGTTTTTAAATGTGTAAAATAAAATACATAGGATTATGGAAAAAAAACTAACTACATTGAAATAAAATTATAATTTTTTTCTTAAAAAATAGCACATTTATGGACCCTAGCTAAATAACTCCTACCTTAGATGGATATGTGATAATTCTAAAAAACAATGCCACTAAACAAAACAATTTTGTTATTCCTTTTTTGGAATTACCTCACTCTCTTTGCTACTATTTTTGCATATTTCTAATGGTGGCTAATCTTTATCTTTTGCAAATGTATTGGATTTTTTTATAGCTAAAACTCTCTTAAAACCAAAATTATTGAATAAAATGTGTAGTACTGGTATATAGGAAATGTTGATTTGATTTAAAATGGGGTCTAAAAATAAAATGAGGTAGATATTCTTATGTCAATATATAAAAAGGCTCCAATGGTACTTATAAGAGTATAGGCTTTAGAAATACATGGGACTCAGGAAATCTCTAGTCCATCCCCCTCACCTTAAAGGTGAGAATCTGAAGTCAAGAATGTCTAAATGATTTGCCAAAATGCACAAGGTAGTAGGTAGCAAAACTGGCATTTGAACCAAGTTCTCTGAAGACCATCCCAATGCTTTATCATCTCTGTTACACTTTGTCCCCCCAAATTCCAAAACTGTTTCTGAGCAAGCCTTTAAAACAAGTGAATAGACTTTCAGGGTGACTACTTTGAAGAAAATACTTACCTGAATGTGTAAGAGTTGAGATATATTTGTTGTTTTAACAGTATTCACATTACTTCATGGTAATATTACATGTAGGAAAAATATGCATTATCTCTGTTTTCAGGAATGCATTAATTTAAAATAGGTGGTGAAATATACCACCCTCATCTTGATTGACCAGGAGACAGAATGCTGCATATTTTATCAGTTGTAGTGCTTGTAACTGTTGTTTATTGTTTAACTGTTTTCTTTTTTAGAGGCAGCTAGGTGGCACAGTGGATAAAGCACTGGGCCTGGGATCAGGAAGAGCTGAGTTCAAATTCAGCCCCAGACACGTACTAGCTGTGTGACTCTGGACAAGCAATCTAAGCCTCAGTCCTCCCAACTGTTAAATAAGGATGATAATACCCTCTACCTCTCTGTGTTATTGTCAGCCTCAAATGAATCTTACAATTGTCTTGGGAAAGAACCAATAACCAGAAGTTACTTTATTGTAAAATAAAATGCATTAATAAAACATTTTAAAATAAAAATTTTAAAGTATTATATTACCCTCCTTTGAAGAAGGATAGGAAAATTACATGGGGAAGAAATTTTTTTGTGTGTTTGTTATTTGAGATTTGACATCTGAATGATATCTGAATCATTAATATGCTGATAGTGATGATGTTGTGGAGAGGAATCTTGTTTAGGGAGGGGCTGGACCAGATATCCTCTGAGGTTCAAGGATTTTTCCATTAAAATGTACTAAAGACATAGCTTCTGAAAATGAAAAAAGGGGGAATTTGAAACGGGTTATCTTTTTGGCTGTGGGTAGCTATTGCTGCAGCTGCAGCTTTTTACTTTGATAAGGGTTATCTTTTTGGGTCAGGATGTATAGGACTTACCTATACCCACCTCAACAGGCCTCGGGCGTCCCCGGCTCCCACTTATTCTGAGAGAAACAGCTGTACAGAAGACTCTGGACACAGGACTTGCTTCTAGCTTTTATTGAGAGTACATTCTCTTTCCCTGGTGTGGCTGGATCTGTTTATCCTTCTCCTCTCTCCTCACTCCTCCTCTTGCTCCACCTCCAGGGCCCCTTGGGGCCCCTCCCCTGGCTGTGCCCTCGCCACAGTGAGCCAATCGTGCACCACCCCCAAGGTAGAGAGGCCATACCTCCTTTTCCATGTATGCCTTCCTCCGACATGCGCAATCCTGCTTTTTGCAGATAAGCGCAGTCCTTGCATTCTACCCCCAAGTGATCACGTGCACTCCTGTTAGCTGAGGGTCAGTCCAACCCACACTTCTCACCGTGAAGTATCAACGACCCTCTTTAGGAGTCTCCACCCCACATGAGGTATCAGAGACCTAACAGGGATTCTCATTGGCCAACAGCAACAAGTCTAATTTTCTTATTCCTTCTTGAATAATTTGTTTTAAACTAAATTTCATTTCCCCTCTCCTAGGTACATTTTCCTCATTGGTTTTGCTGTGTGTCCATCTACCCCAAATAAAAGGCCTTTGCCTTGCTGATCAGCTGTATGGGAAAGGAAAAGTGTCTCTTCGTTAACACTGATCAAGGAATGATGCCAATCAGCCTTCTATGATTTATGCACCTAAATTAAAATCACCACTCCCCTGCAGCTGCATTGTACAATTACTATCACCTGCTGTTGGAATTCTACTTTTTTGCACTGAGTGGAAATTAGCATGCATTTTGGGTCACTAGCACCATAAAGCTGGGGAAGGAAAAAATGAATGTAACATGACAGGATTGTACATTGAGCCAGTAACTGAGATGTTTAAGTACTGCATGCACGTAGTAAAGGATAAACATTTGTATCCCATTGGCCTCTTAGGGAAACCAATATCTCCCTATACACAACCATTTCTATTTGGATCTCAGCATTTATTTGATCACTTCCTGACTCCTTCTCACATGGCAACCCCAAACTGATGACTCAGATTTCACAAAGCAGTTCATGGGGTCAAAGATAAAATTAGTTTTTCGAGAACATGTTCTTTCTTAACCAGTCATCAGAAAGCCAGCACTAAGCTGGTGACATGAAACAGCCACGATTCCATAAGAAGAGCGATGATCTTCCTGCAACTTCTCCCTCCACTCCCCTTATCAAAGTACCATTTGCTTGTGCTTATCCAAAATCGAGGAATCTTCATGTCCAGAGAAACAATTGCACCTATAAGACAACCCTTCTTTTCAGATAATAAGTCCCTTCTGTGTAAGATTCACAAGATACTTTTCTCTCAACAGCCCTGAGAGGTATGTTGCCTGTAATTAGTTTTTGTCCTATTTGATATGGATATCAGAATGGAAAGCCTTTCCACAAAATGAGATATACTCCTTAAGCTTCTTCTTTTGACCCATACCCATGATTTCCTAGGTACTATACACTCCTAATGAAGAAACTCCTTTTATAGATGCAGAACATCACCTTCTTTAAAACTTAGTCTTAGACAGTTGTTTGGGACACTGAGAGTTTCAGTGACATAACCAGGATCGTACTGCCAACACACGTCAGAGATTGGACTTGAACCCTTCTTCTTGACTTCAACACTAGCCTGATATGTCCTATGCAATTCTGCCTATCAGTATAAGAATTATCATCTCTATTTTGCAGATTAGGAAACTGACGCTTTGAGAGGGTAACTGATTTGCCCAAGGAAGATCCTACAGATTTCAAGGGTCTTAACCAGAACTAAAATCCGGGTTTATTCTTCCATCAAACTCAATGCTTTTTGGACTATCCTCTCCAAAGTTCTCAAAACCTTGCAGGGCAGTTATTTAAGGTACACATGTCATACACAAATAAGAAAGGAATCAAGGGGTTTGAAGCATAGGCCTTTGTAGTGACTACCCCATTGAGTTGATGTCAACAAGCCCTCTCAAATCTCTGTGCTTCAAGGATTATGACCTGCACATAGGGCTGTATAATGTAGGATAGTGGCAAGTCAGGAGATCTAACTTCAGATGCTTTCTCTGACTCCTGCCCGCTGTACGGCCTTTGACAAGTCAGGGTTTGTTTCTTCTTTTGTAAAATGGGGAAAACAATACCTTCAGCATTTACTTCCCTGGGTTTTGTAAGAGAAGTTCTTTGAGAATCTTGGAGTTAGAAAAATGTGAGGTCTTCTTAGCTACTTCATGGAGATATTATGTAGAAAAATAAGAGCAACAAGAAAGAAATTCAGAATATACTCAGTAAAAGAAACCTGTTAAGACAAAGTTTTCATAAAATTACTTTCAGAACAGTGGGTATTTTTTCTGAGCATAGTTGGTCCAAGCAGATGAATCCAAAAAAATCACTTTTCTTTATCTAAATAAAATTTATTTTACTTTTTTCCTCCTTTGAAATGAAGTGCTTTATACTGCCTAAATATTTGTCATCAACCCCCAGGTGATTAATGTTTGTCAGAGGATATTGACTTTCAATTCACATGAAAGCAGAAAGTGTCTAAAGAAAGTCTAGATTCTCTACTCCATAATTAAAAGTGGTAAGGGGAAAAGAATTATTTAAAAAGGCAAACTGTTGAATTGTATTCTGAAAAATCGGTAAACTGAGTCTCTGTTAAAACCAAATGGGAAAGGATGACCACGATCCTTCATGGAAGTACTTTTTCCTCTGGTCTTCCAACAGAGATCTGTTATCAGGTGAACTCTATCTGACTCCAGGCCCTTAGAGGAGGTTGTAGGAGTGAGGTGATGACCAGTGATGTGGAATGGCTAATATTAAATGCTCACATTTATGAAGAAATTTGAAGATCGCCAGGATACTTTCCTAAAACATGTGGACCATGGGTTCCCAGAGACTTTCATTTTTGTACCTCAGCGCCTGACACAGTATTTGGCATAAGGTAGGCATTTAATAGGTTCACTGAATCAAACTGAGTCATCCTTAAAGCACTAGTATTTTTGAGCCAACCCAAAGGTCAGTAATGCTAATTAAATATTCACTGAAGGATCTCCCTGTGCTAGAACACAATTTGAAACATTTCCTCTTCAACATTAGTCTTTAATATTTCTTTCTTTGTTAGACCATCTTTTTTCTTCTCTACTCTCATACAATGACTTCAGGCATATAAAACTGCACAGCCAAGAACCACTAACCACAAATGAGCTGTAATTCCCTATTTGTACAGCTGATTTAATATTTCTGTAGAGCCTGGTCATTTGTAAAGTGCTTTACAGTTGTTTTATGTATTGTTCCTCACAGCACTCTAAGGGGATGAGTCTGTATTATTGTCTGGGAAGTCCTGATAAGAAACCCCAGGGTAGAGGGAAATTAAGTGGTCTTTTTAGGATCATGGAGCAAACCAGTAGCAAAGCCAGGATTAGAAGCTCCTCTCTGTTTCTGACCCTTTTCTACTGCATTACTTCTAAATAAAACTCCTCAGTTACTAGATACTTAGGTGGCACGCTGAATAAAATGCTAGAGTTCAAATCCTGCTTCAAACACTTACTAGCTGTGTAACTCTGAGCCACTTATCTGGGCTCAGTTTCCTCAACTATAAAATGGGGGTATTATTAGCACCTCCCTCACAGGGTTGTTATGAGGATCCAACAGATACATGTAAAACACTTCGGGAAACTTGCTATCATGTCTATCTATCTATAAATGCCAACTATTATTATAGCTAATCCAGATTGGGTTATTGGAATGAAATATTCCAAGTCTATATAAGTTTTCCCCCTTGTTATCTATATGAAATTTATTCTACGAAATAAGAAATAATTTGATTTCATAATGCCAAACTTTACATATTAGCTATTATTCTCTTTGAAGGTTTCTAAAAATACTATTTGGAGAAAAACACGAACTCAGAAAATTCAAAACTGCAAATGATCTGAAGGGCAAAAAGAGTAAGGCCTGTTATTGCTGTTGCTGAGATGCGATTGTTTCTCTTTTGAGTCTGAAGTATTTTTGCACCAAACTGTTTGTATTTGTCTATGTTCAACCCTCCCTTACCTACTACGGATAAAAATGAGTTTCCTTGGATGTCCACTGTCCCCATCCTTCTTTCTCCATGTCTATAAGCTCTTGCACCTAAACAATGGAAAATTGCCAGTTCAACCCTTTCCTCCTTTCTACACAAATGTATTCTTTCATCCTTCCTTCTTTAGGATGCTCTCTTTACTCATCCCCTACTGCACCTCTCTAACCCTTCCTTCTTTGTAACCACTGATTCCTGACACCTTAACATTAATTCTCTAAGGCTTTTCCTTGTCTCTCTTCTTTTTCTCCTTTATACTCTTTCTTTTGGTCGTCTCATTCACCCTCAAGGCTTCTACTATCCCCTCTTGTGCAGGTGATTCTCAAATCTCTCTTTCCAGGCCTGAACTCTCTTCTGAATTTCAGACCTATACTATAAACTAGGAAAGAACTTCCTCTTGAGTTTATCAAATTTATCAACTAAAACTTTTAAAATTCTAAGAGTATGACAAAACAAAGCTAATTATCCTTCTTTTAAACCTCTTCTTTGTTCTGATTCTTCTCTTTCTATCTCTCACACCACCATCCACCCATTCTCCTATATCCAAAGACAATTGTTAATTCTTTACTTTTTCATGTGTCTCATTCAGTAAGCAGGCACTATGTCATGTAGGACCTTGAATGCCACATGAAGCAGTTCAAACTTAACCCAACAGGCAACTGGGATTCACTGAAGACTTTTTAATTGAGTAACAATATAACTATAAGGATTATTCTGGTGATATGAAGGACAGGATGGGATAGGATGGAAAGAAAGAACAGTTGGAAAACTCTGCTAGAAGGCAATACAAGATAATAACTTCCTTGATAGTGGCCACATATCTACATATATACAGTATTTGATAATTAGAATATTCCCTCTGCTAATAATTGTACCTTATGTATGTTTTAACTCCGTATTCACATACTGTCTTCTCCATGAAGCCTTTTCTGATTTAACCAGTCAATAATGACCTTGTTCCATACAGATAGCACTTTGTTTTGCAATTCTATACTGCATTCTATCATGTAATATAGTGTGTGCTACAATTAACTACATTTGTTCTCTTAATCCAAAGTAGACTTTATGCTTCCTGAAGGCAGAGAATTTCTCTTATCTAAATTTTGAATTTCCTCCAGTGCCCAGGACTCTGATCTACGGATATTAAGTGTTTAATAGATGTGTGTTGAATAATGCACATCTCAGGTCAATGACTTAAAAAATAGAATCTACTGCCTTTTTAGTAGAGATGAAAGGAGAAGGATATGGAAATAGAAGTGTCATTCTTGGGAGAAAGGAAGGTCAACACAATGTTAAAATAGTCAATGTGCATTTTAATCCTGTACTGTCATGTCCACATACTGACATCTCTAGCATTGAAGGAGCTTTCCTTAGGAGACGCCAGAAACCTAATTAAAAAATTAAAGATTCAGTCAACCTGTTTTATACCAACCAACAACAATAACTCATTTTTCAAAAAAAATTTAGTTGAATGGTAGTCTTTGTGTCAGACATACTCATTAATCAGTGAAATAGTGAACAATAAAAAGAAGTAATGACGGTTTGGAAAGGGAAGAGTCAAAAATGGAAAATATATTTAGTACTAATGCAAAATGTAGAGGGTAAATTAGAATTTTTAGCAGTTCTTTTAAAAATATTATATCGCTTTCATTTCTGAATGAAATGAAATAAATGAAATTTTCTGAATGAATGACATCTCTCACCTCTCCCCCTTCCAATGAGCTATTCATTGTAAAAATATATAAATAAATAAAAGAGAAATTTAAAAACTTCATCAAAACAAATCAATCCAGCTAACAAGTCCATCATTGTATCCAATATCCAGCATGCATGCATAGTCTTTTACATTTGTAAAGGAAAAAAGGAGTTGCACTTTTTTTCAACTCTTCTCCAGGACCAAGCTTGGTCATTATAATTACACAAAGTTCAGTTTTTTTAGGTGGACTTTCCCTCCTACATACATCATTTTTGTTATGTCTACTCTTTTCCTAGTTGAACTTACTTCACTCAGCATATGTTCATGTTTAATCATGTTTCTCTGGATTCTACATACCATTTTTCTTTTCTTATGGCATAGTGGTATTGTCAGTTTAATCACTGACATGAATCAGTGTACAGTTAAAGCATCATATTAATAGAGAATATTAAGATATCTTAATAACAAGATATGATTATCACACTAAGAAAATAATTTTAAACTCAAATTTACATTTAAGTCAAAATATCTGTAGTTTCAATACTCCAAAAACTCCATAATCTCATTTATGTGAATATTCCTCTCCAGTACTATAAATTATGACAGAAAAAAACTGTCTGTTGCACCTTGTGCAATGCTCACCCATTCTTTTTAGTAAATTTTCCACAGAGCATCTACCCAACACACTGGAGAGTTTCTATCTTTTTAATATTTTGGGGACACAAGTGCAGCCTTCAGGCTCCCACTTGGTATTCTCCACTCTGGGCTCCTGAACAATTGAGTTCCTTTTCTGGTCATACCTACTGCTCACAAAGGGAGGAAGGCAGTTAAATGAATATTGGGGGAACATGAGATTATAGGATAGTGGCTATGGAAATACTGAAGTAATATTAGAGGGTTAAGATTGAACAAGTAAAACCAAAATAGGTGTTAGGTGAGCTGAGGCTGAGTAAGAGAAAAGAGATAGATTGGATATAATGATAAAGATGAAGAATATCTTCAAAATGAATTGGAAAATGGAAGAGGTAGATTAATAGTAGGATATCAACTTCAAATTTCAAAATTCAAAACTTGGATGTCTGAGGTGTGATCGTGTTGCCATTTGGTTGAAGAGGAATTGAAAGGGTCATTGAAGCTGAGGTATTGTGTGGTCAGAATTTTTTAAAGAAAATGTCAAAATTCCAAAGTACCTAAGAATAATGATGGGAAGTAGGATATAAGGAAAACTATGAATCATCTACTAAAGTCTTTGAGGAAGTTGGGCAGGTAAGCAGATGACAACAAAAACTAGGAGAGAGTGATGGAATATCACCATCAAAACGAGGAGGATCATTAGAGAACAATGATGTAGGTATGGTCTGGAAGTAGCAGTGGGCTGAAAGGAATGTCTCCAGCCCTGTGAGTCATGCGAAGTGGGAGAGGGGATAACCTCCAATGGGGAGATGATTTAAACTCTCCTCATAAAATTCTTAATGATGAATCTTATCTCTTAACAATGTGCTAAAAGAGAAATTGGATGTGATTAATGTATCTTCATTTTATAAAATTTTAATAGAAAATTTCAGGGCAACTATGAATTTTCAGTGCTCACCCAATATGAGGATAGAATCAGGAATTCTGCTTTATTTGACTCATATTCAGTGCTCCCTAATGCTAGAAAACTGTATTTCTCTGGATTGTGGCTATATCTACATGCACAACTGTTCCAAACAATCCATTCTCTTCAATTAAAAAAAGGACAATTCATAAAAAGCCCTGTTAGATTAATTTATATAAAATGTTCGGATGGAATGTTCATGAATGGATATCCTTATTTAAGATTGTGTTCTTTGGCAAGATGGCGGTGTAGAAGCAGCAAGGTCCCGCAGCTCCCACAC
>JAQQSW010008271.1:0-13516 GCA_028646575.1 Pseudocheirus occidentalis
GCTTGAATTCATAAAGCAAATATCACCAAAAAAAGATGATTGATTAGAATGCAAATACATGGCTGTAAAGAATAATTTGACAGAAAAGAAGTAAAGATAATTACCTTAAAATGTAGTATGATCTCAATACAAACCAAGCTTATTGATCTTAAAGTGAGGATGCACAGATATAAATTAAGGATTATTGGTCTCACAACAAGTGTTTAAATATTAGAAGTGGAGTGAAAGACAATGAAAAGTCATGGGAAACTTAATATTGAGAAAAGAGGTGACTAAAAGAACAGTAGTGTGCTCAAGAGAAAAATGTATTTAGAGAATGGGTGGTTAATCATTGGAGTAGGGAGAGAGAGGATAACAAAATTAATTCTGTTTTGTGAATAAGCTTGAAACGCCTGCTTAACCATGAGGTAATGACATCTAGTAACAGCTGGTAATGTAAAACCAGGGCTCTGGAGAGACTAGGGTTGGATTAAAATAAGTAAAAATTATTTGCATAGAGAGAAAAAATGAACCTATGAAAGTGGATGAGATCACCAAAGAAAAGAGAACAGAGCCTATAGGGAAGAAGGGTCAGAGCATAGACTCTTGAGATACCAAACAAAGGCATTAGGTCATAAATTCTTTCTGACTCAATTTCTACAAGATCATCTTGATATTTTACTAAGTAGAAACTAAGAAACACTAAATAAAATAAAAGGCAAGTATGAATGTAAAAGCAAGAGACTTCAGACAAAGGATAAGAAACTATCAGTGACGATTCATTATCTCCTATGTTCAAATAACATTCACCCAACATTTATTTGCATAATATGTTTACTGTTTCTTCATCTGAAATAAGAAATCGTTTTGCCTTTCAGTTAAAATCATAGAATTGCAGAGCAGGAAAAATTCATGGGGAAAGAGAACTGATTGGTGATTGGGCCAATTAATAAGATCCAAAAGAAAGAACACCAAAGAGGAAAGACAGTATGGTTAAAATTGGAAACTGAGAGAGTAGAAGGGATGCTTTGCCAAGAAAAACAGAGCTCACACAGTAAGCAAATCAAAATAGGATAGGAAGAAGACACAAAAATAAACAGCACAAATCTAAATCTATGAGGGCCATCATGAAGTGAGGGAGAATATATATAGGAATATGGAGAACCAATTCAGCCTCTTTGTTTAGGGTAAGAAGTTGAGGTGATGCTGGATACAATTCATCTTTCTTGAACTTTACCCCAGAAATTAAAACTGTGATTTGGTAATATAGTATGATGGAATACCTCTATCAATTATCTGATCAATCAGCAATTATTAAGTACCTTCAATGCTGTGGGTATTCTGATGGGAATTGGGGATATATAAAGCATACAAAGAATATAAAAATGCAAATGAATGTATAAAAGTATAGTAATATTTATAATAATATCCAGCACTTATATAGTGCATACTATGTGCCAGGCACTTTGCTAACTGCTTTACAAACATTATCTTATTTGATCCTCCCAATAAATTTGGGGAGTAGGTATTATTAATGTCTCCATTTTACAGTTGAAGAAACTGAGGTATACAGAGAGTAAGTGACTTGTCCAGGGTCACACTTCTAGGAAGTACCTGAAGCTGGATCTGAACTCAGATCTTTCTGACTTTAGTCCTGGTACTCTATCCACCATACCACCCAAGTAAGTACAAGTAGCTTAAGAAGGAAAGCACAAGTAATTGAGACAATCATGGAAAGCTTCATGTAGAAGGTAGTATTTGAGTTATTTCTTGAAAAATTTTCAGGATGCTAAGACATGGGGGAGAGAAGAGATTTCATTGAGAGGATGGGGGATGGTCCCTTCTAAGGCATAGAGATGATCATAGGTGTTTCATGCCAGCTCTCATATATTATTGCCAGGTCTACAAATCTGTATTAAGTGCTAGAGGCACTCAAATTAGCTCAAAAGAAATGTGAGAAGCGAAAATTTAGAGAAACTACCCCCAAAATATTCACATGGACTATTTGTACCCAACTTGTGGTAGAAAATTCTGAGCTTATATTGGTCTTATCAGCTACAGTCAGACACACACTGTAATTTGACTGTAGTGTAGTGGTGTCACCAGATGCAGCTCTTTCACCTACATCTCTCTGTTCATTTGTGATAAGCAACACATAGAAATCCTGAAAATAGAAATCCTGAATCCTCATAGAAATCCTGAAAATCAAAAGATATAATAATAAAAATGAAATTAAGAAAACTATTGAACTACCAAATAAAAACTAAGATTTGGTTTTATGAGAAAATATAACATAAACCTTTGGTTGATCTTATTAAAAAAAGAAAGAAGAAAACCAGTATCAAAAATGGAAAGGGTAAATTTACCACCGACAAAGAGGAAATGAAAACAATAATTAGGAGCTATTTTACTCAACTGTATATCAATAAATATGAGAATCTAAGTGAAATGGATGAACATTTTACAAAATGATAAATTGCTCAGAATAGCAGAAAAGGAAGTAAAGTTTTTAAATAACCCCATTTCAGAAAAAAAAATTGATCAATACATTAACTCCCTAAGAAAAAATTACCAGGGCCATATGGATTTACTTGTAAATTATACTAAAGATTTAAAGAACAATTAATTCCAATACTACATAAACTATTTGGAAAAAATAGGCAAAGAGGAGTCCTGCTAAATTCTTTTTATACAAATATTGTGCTGATATCTAAACCAGGAAGAGCCAAAACACGGAAAGAAAATCATAGACCAATTCCTTAATTAATATAGGTGCAAAAATTCATATAAAATATTAACAAAGAGATTATAGCAATTTATCACAAAATAATACAATATGGCAAGGAGGGATTAACACCAGGAATGCAGAGGTGGTTCAATATTTGGGAAATTATCAGCATAATTAACTATATCAACAAGAAAACTAACAGAAATCATATGATTTTTCTCAATAAATGTGGGAAAAGCTTTTGACAAGAAGCTTTTGCATCATCCATTACCATTAAAAACACAGGCGAAGCACAGCCAATAAGGCAGAGTAAAAGCAGGGATTAACTTGAGCTCTCCTCCAAAGCCCTCCAAATGCCTGTAAAAATGACTCTAAACACATTCTAGAGCAACAGAACCCACAAAATGATGGAGTGAAACAAATTTCCAATACAAGACAACCTGGAAGGCCAATAAGAAAGCTCTGTTGTACCAGTTTGAGAGAAGAATGCAGTCCATATATCGGGACCTCAGCAAACCTGGAGCAGACCTCAGGGGACTGAATCACTGGCAACTGGGGCACCTTTCAGACTTCTAAACCCACAAATGACAAATTAGAAGGTCAGTAGGAAAAGGTTGTCAGACCTGTCTGAAAGAAACTCTAGGTGAAGCCCCAGGGTGGCAGTGATGGTGATAACAGAGCAGCAGCTACTTCTGAAGTTCTCAGACTGCAGAGGGGAGGATTAAGCATCTGATAAGAGCAGGATTGCAAGGATCTCTTTTCTGGCAATGAGGCAGAATTATATTGCTTTGTCCCTGCTTGAATGTGGGTCACAGTCCTGGGTGGCATTCCTTGGGCAAAGAAGAGCACTGGTATGTCAGAGCTTGTGGCAGTGATGGAGAGGGAACCCTCCTCACAGTTCCATGGCAGAAAAGAATGCTTGTGGTTACTCTCAGACCAGAGCACAGGCCACAAGAGAATTAATCATCTCTTCTTTGATCATAGCACCTTGGAAGAACTGAAAATTTACAGGTTCCTCAAAGTATCTCTGAAAACACCTGCACAATACCCATGGAAACAGAGACCTATCTTAACAAAAAGTTAAATAGTTAACTAATTGGCTGGGAAAATGACAAAACAATGGGGAAAAACTCAGACTATAGAATCTTACTTTGGTAACAAAGAAGATCAAAACATTCAACCAGAAGAAGTCAACAAAGTCAAAGCTCCTACATCCAAAGTGTCCAAGAAAAATATCAATTAGTCCCAGGAAAAGCTCAAAAAGGATTTTGAAAATCAGGTAAGAGAAGTACAGGTAAAATTGGGAAGAGAAATGAGAATGAGGCAAGACAAACATGAAAAATGAGCCAACAGCTTGCTAAAGGAGACCCAAAAAATACGGAAGAAAAAACACCTTAAAAATAAACTAACCTAAATGACAACACAGGTCCAAGAATTGATGGGGAAAAGCATGCCTTAAAAAACAGAACTGGTCAAAAGGAAAAGGAGGTTGAAAATGTCACTGAAGGAAATAATTCTTTAATATTTAGAATGGAGCAAATGTAAGCTAAAAACTCTATGAGAAATCAAGAAATTATAAAATAAAACCTAAAGAATGAAAAAATAGAAGACAATGTGAAATATCTCTTCGAGGAAAAAACTGACCTGTAAACTAAATCCAGGAGAGATAATTTAAAAATAATTGTACTACCTGAAAATAATGATCAAAAAAGAGCCTGGGCATCATTTTTCAAGAAATTATCAAGCAAAACTCTCCTGGTGTTCTGGAAGGTAAAATAGAAATTGAGGGGGCCCACCAATCACCTCCTGAAAGAGATTCCAAAAGGAAAACTCCCAGGAGCATTATACTCAAATCCTAGAATTCCCAGGTCAAACAGAAAATACTGCTAGCAGCCAGAAAGAAACAATTCAAGTATTGTGGAAATATAGTGAGGATAACACAAGATTTAGCAGCTGCTACACTAAGGAATTAGAGTGCTTGGAATACAATATTCTGAAGGTCAAAGGAGGTAAGTTTATAACCAAGAACCACCTACCCAGAAAAAGTGAGTATAATTCTTCAGGGGAAAAAGTGAACAGTCAATGAAATAGAGATATTTCATACATTCTTGATGAAAAGGCCAGAGCTGAATTGAAAATTTGACTTTCAAGTACAAGACTCAAGAGACTCATGAAAAGGTAAACAGGAAGGAGAAATAAGGGCCTTATTAAACTTGCACTGGTAACATTCCTATATAGAAGGATGATATTTGTGACTCATGAGGCCTTTAACAGTATTAGGGTAGTTGAAGAGAATACATATTCATATGCACATATATATGCACACGTGTGTGTATATATATATTCATATATATACATGTGGGGGAGCACACATGGCAAGGCACAAGGTGAATTGAACAATATCTAGGGATCATATCTAAAATATAAAACTGAAGGGTGAGAAGAATATTGTGGGAGAGGGAGAAGTGGAGAGATAGGAAA
Organism: Pseudocheirus occidentalis; assembly: GCA_028646575.1. Taxonomy (NCBI): domain Eukaryota; kingdom Metazoa; phylum Chordata; class Mammalia; order Diprotodontia; family Pseudocheiridae; genus Pseudocheirus; species Pseudocheirus occidentalis. The sequence continues at coordinate 5,189 of JAQQSW010008271.1, forward strand.
ATAATATGTTTTTCCCTATTTACCCATGCATATTTTCTCAATTTCTTTTTCTTATCTATCAATATATATTTATTAAACACCTACTGTATGCTAGGCTCTGTACTAAGTGCTGGGGCTACAGACACACATGTCCACACACGACACACACACACACACACACACACACACCATTATGTTCAGAGAACTTATAATCAAAAGGAGGACAACACACAGAAGAAAGCTGAAAATCCTGGGAAAGAAGGAGTAGAGAGGAGCAAGTACCCTATATGGGGGCATAGTCTAGAAGTTAGTAAAAAATATATATATATATATTTATATATATCCCAAACTAGTGCAGCTAAATGAAAAATGGAGATATGGCTGAACATTTTCCTTAAATGGAATTTTGGAGTTAATTTCTCCAGTTAGAGAGGCAAAGTGTGGCCATAAGTTAAGAGTATTGACACTAATGAGGTCTTACAGGATGAAGTCATTTCAGTGAGGAGCCTCCTGGGACATGGTGGAGAAGTCAGTCACAGAAGTCTCAAAGTAGGTAGGTGAAAAATTATAAATGAGACCTTATTGTTATGATAAAAATATTAAATAGATAATGAGGATATTAAATGGAATATTTCTGATTTATCGCTGACCTTACTGAAAAGATCTCTAATTTAATCCCCATTTTATATAGTAGTGGTTCTTAGTTTTAGATATGTATTAAGAAGCATTTTAAGGAAAGGTCCATTTATTGTCATTTCTTTTTTAGTATTTAACAGAAATGAGGGTTGTCTTTTGTCAAAAAGTTTTGTTTTTTGCAGTGATATATCATTGTAATTTCATTTTCCTTGTTATTAATATTTTTGACAAGAATTATCACATTCCTAATATCATACCAACCCTCTATTCCTAGAACAAATATGAAATGATCAGAGTCTTTGGGACAAACTTCTATAACCTATTTGCAAATTTTTATTTAAAATTGTTATTTCATAAAAACATTTTTCAATTTGAAAATGTTGTTCAAATAAATGTTCAGCAGGGATGTTCTTTAATACTTTCTTTGCGCTTAATTGGATTCCCATTGATTTAAGATCATATTTGTATCTTAGAAAAAATTTATAAAATTCTCATTCTTCCTGTTTTTATAGTTTACATAGTAACAGAACTATTTGTTCTTTGAATGTTGTATAGAATTTGGTTGTAAACCCATGTAGCCTCATTGTTGTTTTTATTTCTCCCCTTCTTTGGGAAATCATTTATGACTTGTTATGTTAATTTGGGCACTTGAAATTTTTACAACTAGTCACTCGTTTTATTTGGGTGGTTGACTTTATTGTCATATGATGCATCAAAATTATTTGTAACAATTTCTTTTATTTCTTCACGCACAATAAATTTATATTCATTTTTGATACTGGTAATTGAATTTACTTTTGTTTTGAAAATTAAATTAACTAATAGTTTATCTGTTATTAGTTTTTAATATAGCTCTTAGACTTATTAATTCAATTGGGGTTTTCCTTTTGCTTTTGATATTCTCTTTGATTTTTCATAGGATATACTTTGGTGTTCTATAGAGGGGTTTTTTATGTTGGTTTTCTATTTTTTAGGTGTATACTTCATTCGTTGTTTTATTCTTTCTCTTTTATTAAGTAAATTATCAAGAGAGAAATTTATTCTTTAAAATATCATGTGCATCCCCAAATTTTTGTATATGGTCTCATTTTTGTCATTATGTTTAGTGAAATTATCTATTTGCCTATGATTTTGTTTTCATCCACAATTTTTTGGATTAAATTACTTAGGGTCCATTTTTAGTTCTCCAAATACTTCCTTTCATAGGTCTTTATAAAATATAATTTTACTGTATTGTGTTCACTAAATAATAATCTGTTTCCTCTGCATTTGTTTTTGAGGTTTTTATCACCTAATATAACATTCATTTTTGTAAAGGTGTAATGCTCAGCTCAGAAACATGTTCTCCTTTCTACTTCTATTCAATAATTACCAATTTTCTAGTTTATTTAGTTATTTTAACATTCCATTCAGGTCTTTAACTTCTTTACTTATTTTTTCATTAGATGTGTCTAGTTCTAAAAGGCATTACCATTTTGCTGACTATTTCTTCTTTCAGCTTGCTTTGCATTCCCTGTGTTTAGATGTTATTTCATTGGTCTTTATATTTAATGAACGGACAATATTTCTTAATTTTTATATAATGTATTTTTCCAGGTTAATCTCTATTAATCATCTATTTTTGCTGTTCTGTGGTCTGAGATCATGCTTTATGCTACCATAACTCTTAAAAATTCAATTGAAACATAATGTTTTGCTCTAGAAAAATAACTTTATGTCCATCATTATTTTTCAAGTGTATACTTTGTAAACAGCATATTGGTGGATACTGTTTTCTAATCTTTTCTACTATCCTCTTCTGTTTTATTCACAGTTATGATAATTTATTTTATGTTGTTCTCCATGCTTTGTTCACATTATTTTTCCTCTCTTTCCTCCCTACCAGCTCTTTATCAAGAAGTGAATGAAGAGGAAGTGTATTTTCAGCACCAGTACTTCATCAGTGATTCAATCTGCTTCTGTTGCCCTGCCTCTCCTTTCTTCCCTTCACTCAAATCCCATTCACATTTCTATAGTTCGTTTGTTTGTTTTTATTTCTTAGTTTATGTAATTGATTTCCACAAGATTTTGAATTACAAATTTCCCCCCATATTTCCCTACCCATCACCCCAAAATAGCAATCCCACTGTATACGCCATCCACCAATTTGTTCTCTCCTATATCCTCCCCTATCACCCTTCTGACTTTCTGGTAGGGTAAGATGGATCTCACTATCCCAATGCCTGTATATCTTATTTCCCAGTTGCATGTAAATAATAGTAATTATTATACATATACATATATATATTTATAATTTTATTTTAGAACTTTAAATTTTGGATTCTTTACATTCCTCCTTTGTCACCCAACCCCACTGGAAAGTCTGGTAATTAAATACAGTTGTACATGTGTAGTTACACAGAACATCTCCAGAATGAACATATTGTGTAACACTGACTATATTTCCCTCCTTTCTATCCCACCCCCACCTTGTTCTCTTCTCTACTTTGTCCCTGTCCCTTTACTGAAGTATATGCTCCTGACACCCCTCTCCTCCCAACCTGCCCCCCTTTCATACTCCTCCCTCGAATTCCCATCTTCCCTACTCTCCTGTAGGGCAAGATACTGACTTTAGAGTGTATGTCATTCCTTCTCTAAGCCAAATTCAATGCCCATTCACATTTCATATCCCTTCATTCTTCACTTCATGATCCATCTTCTAAGGCAAGTTGTCTGTAAGATTTCTTCAGCTTTGGTACTCCAACTCATCACTATACTCTACCTCTCTGATTGGAGGAATGAACTCCAAACCTCCATTCAAGAAAAAAGCCCTGCCATATCTCCATCTCTAAGTTTATCTAAGTCTATCTAAGGTTTTACTTATAACTAATCTGTCCCTGAATCTATGCTACCCTCTTTTTGTTATTTTTACTTTGTTGAAATTGGAATGGATTACTTCTAAATCAAACTCATACTTGTGTGTGTGTGTGTGTGCATGTACTTTGCCTTCTTTTGACTATTTCAGATGAAAGTAAGGTTCAGGTGACATCTCTCCTTCTACCTTTTCTTTCTAATTCGCATGCTCTTCTGTGCCTGTTGATTATATGAGAAAATAAGTTTCTTCCTACCTTCTTATAATTTTTACTTCCCTATCCTTTCTTAATATAAAGTCAATAAAACATGACAAAATCTCTCTCAGAATGTCTTTGTATTTAATTCCTTTTATGATCCCTGCTATCATTTAGGGTCCTGAGGTGATACATATACTTATCTTAACCTGTGAGAATTAAAGATTACATCCTTCTTTAGTCCATTTTGATTGTTCACCCATATTTCCTTTTTTATAGTTCTCTTGATTCCTCTGTATTTCAAAATATCTTTTCATCATATATGATTGAAAGTTCTATATTTAACTAGAGGCAAAGTTTTTTGCCCTTCTATAGGATTATACTCAATTTTTCTGAATTAGTCTTCCTTGGGAATAAAGCTATATTGTTTGCCTTTTGAAATATTGTATTCCCAACTCTCTTCTCCCTCATTGTTGCACCTTCTAAAGCTTTCATGGTCCTGACTATGACTTCTTGGTATTTGAACTCTTTATTTCTGGTGGCTGAAAGTATTTCTTATTTCTTTGATCGGTAAAATATGGGTTTGGGCTATGATGTTACCTGAATGTTTCATTTGTCACTTATTTCAGGAAGTTAGTCAAAGATTCTTTCTATTTTCAATTTACCCTCTGATTCATCCATTCAAAATTGACTGTGAGTAGTTTTCTTTCATGATTTGTTTAACTATGATGTCCAGACTCATATATAAGAAGGAAAAGGGATTCTGACTTTTAAGTAATTTGTAAATTATCACCCCTTAACATGTTTTTGGTCAGTTATTTTTTTCATGTCATATTTTGCATTTTCTTCCATTTTTCATGACTTTATTTTTAATATATTTCTTATTGTCTATTATTTCCTGTTATTTAACTTCTATTTGGTTTATTATAGCTTCCTAAAGGTCTTTTATGTTTTGTTCTTCTTAAAAGATTTTAATTTTACTAAATTTTTTCTCTAAAACTCATTTCTTTTTAAAGTCTTATATCTAGCATTCCCATTTCATTTATGTCATTCTTTTCTTATGCCTCTTTATTTTTGTATTATATTTCACTTTTTCAAGCAGAAAAAAATCCCACTTTCTCTCCCTTTACCCTCACCCTAACAAATGAGAATGAAAGCAAATAAAACCCTTGTTTATACAAATATATATGGACAAGCAAAACAAATTTTCATATTGATTCTATTCTGCATGTGTATACATACATATATATGTGTGTGTGTGTGTGTGTGTGTGTGTGCGTGTGTGCGTGTATTTATGTTTGTATGTATGTATATTTGTGTGTCTCATTGTGCCCTCTGAAGTCTTTATCCCTTTATCAAGAGTTGGGAGTATGTTTAAGCATTAGTTCTCTGGAATCCTAGTTGGTCATTACATTGATCAGAGTCCCTGATTCTTTCAAAGTTGTTTGTCTTTACTACATCATTGAATAAATATTTCTCCTGATTCTGTTGGTTCCTGAGATACCCATGGGGAGCCAAGTAGGCCTGATCTAGGACTCAGATAAGAGACCTTAATTATGCACCCTAATTCCTCTCAAGGTGACATGGCTTCCAAAGACTGGCTCCCCTGAAGGAATCTCAGGGGTACACTTGAAAGGACTTCTGTGTGATATCCTGACATCAAAACCTTAACCCCCAAACTTCAGGCCCCCAAAAAGACATGTTCTTTATCATATTATGCTAAAGTCTATTGTAAGTCAAAATACTTGATTCTCAGGATTCTGGCTTCAATGCAGATGTCTTTGAGACTGGTTTCTATGCAGATGTCTTTGAGATTGTGGCCTGCTCTCAGGGAGCAACCTTTGTCCTGCAGGATACATTTTGATAAAAGACAGCTGACTTTCCCCGTGACTTCCTGGGTCCTTGATAACAAGCTTTGTCTTATCCAAGCTACTTCCTGGGTATGGCAGACTATTCCATCAGTAATAATATTCCAGGTTATGATTGAGATAAGGATACTTGAATCTTTGTCATTTGGATCTTTAAAGACTTTGTTCTAAGAATCAATAAACGGAGTTCATGGCTCTTCCTTGAATGACCCACATGGCCTGGTCCCTTCATTTATTCACATCTCTGGTCATGCTTAATGCTGGAAATTAAGCAGGCTCCCAACAAATATCCTCGGTCATTTCTTACAACATAGCAGTATTGCATCACATTTATGTACTCTAACTAGTCATTCTCCAATTTATGTGGATTCTCTTCATATTCCCATTTTTGCTACCTCAAAAATATTTATAAATATGCTTGCACATTTTTAGCATCTGTTTTGCTTAGGACTAATTCCTCTCTTCATTTATTGTCCTAATTCTTCTGGCTTCCTTTCCACTATTTTGCTGTTGAGTGAAATGATTTTTCAGTATCCAACTCTAAGTGTGTTTTCTTTCTTTTTTTTAATCAGTTCAAATGAAAGTGAGGTTCAAGTGTCAGCTGTTCCCTCACTTCCTCCTTCTTGTTTGTATATATGTCAGTTTGTACCATCAGATCATATAAGATAAATTTCCCTCTCCCTTTCCTTTCCCTCCTAATCTATCCCTCTTCCTCTCTTTCTACTCTTAAGATGATTAAGACATAACAGAATCACTCTCAGACTTTGTAATTAGACACTCTATCACTCATGAAGATAATAAGATTCACATCTGACAGATGTATCATAGTCCCATTTCTGAATGTGAGCATTTCATCCTTCTTGAGTCCCTTATAATTCTTTGTTCATCTTCAACTTCTCTTAAATAGTATGTTTGAACTTCAAAGTTTCTGTGCAGCTCTGGTCTTTTCATCAGGAATTCATCTGAGTCCTCTATAACATTAAAGGTCTATTTTTTCCCCTGTAGAATTTTAGCAAGTTTTCCTGGAAAGTAATTCTTGATTACAAGCCCACATCCTATGTCTTCTGGAATATTATATTTCAAATTCTTTGTTTATTTAGTGTGGTAACTGCTAAACCATTTGATGCTGAATATGACTTCTCAGTATTTAAATTATTTATTTCTACTTATATGCATTATTTCTTTTTTGTTTGATCTGGAAGTCCTGAATTTTGGTTATCATGTTCTTGGGAGTTTTCTTTAAGAGTTTCTTTTAGGAGGTGATCTGTGCATCCTTTTTTATTTGCATTTTACTCCCTATTTCTAACAGATTTGGTTAATTTCTCTCAAAATTTCTTGAAATTCTTAGGCTCTTATTTTAGTAATGGTGTTCAGGCATTCTAAATTTCTCTGCTTGATCTGTTTTCCAGATCCATTTTTGCTGTAAATATTTTTTTCAGTCTCTTAACATTTTTTTACTATTCTTTGTTGTCTCATGGAATCACTGGATTCTATTAGGGACATTATAATTTTCAGGAAGTTTGCTGCCAGGACAAGGTTTCATACCTCAGATCAAGCTGTTAATTCATCTTCAATTTCTTTTGTCCATAACTCTAATTTCTGTTCTGTTTTTTTCCCTTTAGTACTCTCATTTTATTGATAATTTTTTTTACTTTAAAATTTTTTTCTGTGTCATCTCTTCTGGGCATAGTATGCTAAATCTGTACTCAAGCTGTGTTTTTATTTGAGGCTTTGCTCGTGATTCTTCTGGAGTGGTCCTCTTCTTTCAGATTTGTGGCTTGAGTAATCCTATCACTAAGATAACTCTTTTATATTTAGATTCTGGAGTGTTTTGTTTGTTCTTCTAGCCTACTTCCTAACTTTGGACTTGATGTTAGGGATGAATTTTGCCCCACTTTTGGAGAAAAGATATTGGCTGGTCTTTTCACTTTCTTGGGATATTGAGTACTATGTTATTCAGGTTGGAGATATGAAAACTTTCAGCACCAAAGTTGTTTAATCCAGGAAAAAATCTCATTGTTTTCTCCCTGGTCTGAGCTCTGAAAGTTGCTGACCTGGGTTTAGGTCAAAAGAATAGGATGATTGCTGCCCCTCTGGTCTAAGCTTTCTGAAATATAGACCCTCATTTGGGCATAGGCAACAAAACTGCAGATTTCTTCTGTTGGAGTTCCAATAGATAATTGCTGATCTCGGTTCCTATGAGCTATCTGGAAGACTCTGCAGGTTCAAGATGACAGAAGTGTAGGACAAGTTACTGCAGATCCTGTACTGGTCAATCATTCCTGAGCTGAGTCCTTGTTCCTGATCATGGTCAAAGCAACAACACTGTATGGCCACCCTAGTTCAACAATTCTTGCCATGATCACTTGACTGTGGGCCACCTTTGTGATCTTGGAACAGAAAAATGACCTATGATTGTTTTCAGTCTATTTGTTTCTCTAATGCTCTTCATATATTTTTTTGCTAGACAGGTTGATGGGAGAGCTGGACTATACTACTTCCTTCTCATCTGTCTTCTTTACTAGTCTATCAGGTTCTGAAAATTGTGTTATGAGGTCTGTAAATTTTCAGCTTCTTCACTTAGTCTTCCCCATGAGGATTGTAATGCATAGAATAAGTACAGAGGAAAAACATGAAAAAGCATATACCCCATGTAAAATTGTATATTTTGTGTGAATTAATATAATGAATTATAAATTGCACTATTATAGCAGAATTCCACAAGGAGCAACAGCATAATTCAATTATCTTGAGGAGGTGAAGTGGAAGACCTCAGATATGAAAGGTCTAACTCACAT
>JAQQSW010008272.1:0-13515 GCA_028646575.1 Pseudocheirus occidentalis
TAGAAAGAACAGAGTTTAAATGGAGACTGAAGCAATCTACCTGCTCTCTTTCTTTTCCACGTTTGGTTTTGTTTCCTCTTTCCCATTGTTCGCTCCATTGGTTACAACCCTTCTATACAACCGGACTAATGTCCAATATGAAAGTATTTACAGATCCTATACTTGATTGCAAGCTGCCATAGGCAAGGAGAGGAAAGGGAGAAAATTTGAAACTAAAGGAATTGTGGAACTGAATCTTGTAAACTCAAAAGTAAATAAACAAATTGATTTTTAAAAATGAATTAATGTCAACAGATTAGAGCACTTCTCTGAGCCAAGAGTTTGTTGCTAATGTAGAGGGAAAGTTAAGCTAACATAGTTAGCAACAGTGGAGCAGTAAAGGAGTAGGCAGCTTTCAGAGATTTGGTGTACAGCACTGCATTTGCTCATCTGGGTCAGAACATTTGCAAACGTCAAGGCTGGTGATGAAAATGATGGAAAAATTCAGAAGCTGTTAAATGAAAAACGAGAACTCCACAGGATTTACCAGCAGAATTTACCTTCATCTCCAATAAGGCAGCATTTAAGTCCAGCAAAAGTAAAGCACAAGCAAAGCTTAGAGAGATGTAAGATTCTGGGCTCAGTAAGAAGGCAAATAAGACTCAGTTTTATGCTAATGGTAACAACCCAAAACAATTTTATGATTCCCTGAAGGCTATTTATAGGATGAAGACCTCTGTGCATCTCAGCTACTCAGTGGTGATGGAACTACATTGATTAATGATAAGGACATGATCCTAGAGTGATGGGCTGAACACCTCCAAGGTGTTCTCAACAGACTGTCATCAATCAGTGCTGAAGCTACTGACTTTATCTCATGTTGATGTCAATCCCTCCCTAGCTGAAGTTTCAACTGAAGAAGAGGTTTTGAATGCCATTAGGCTCCTTTTATGTGGCAAAGCACCTGGTGCTGATTCTATTGCAGCACAAGGTAGAGGGTCCATTTCTCATACAAAAGCTGACCGAAATTTTCCAGATTATATGACAAAAGGTTATCCCCCAGGAGTTCAAGGATCCCTCCATTGTCCATCTCTATAAAGGTAAAGGAAAGAAATTGTCTTGTGACAATCACAGTGGTTTCTCTCTCTCTCTCTTTCTCTGTCTCTCTCTGTCTCTGTCTCTCTGTCTCTCTCTCTGTTTCTCTCTCCCAGTTATTGCTGGCAAGATTCTTGCCAGAGTCAAGGTCAAATATAAGGTCAAATAGGGGCGGCTAGATGGCGCAGTGAATAGAGCACCGGCCCTGGAATCAGGAGTACCTGAGTTCAAATCCGGCCTCAGACACTTAACACACAAAAAAACCAGCCATGTGACCTTGGGCAAGTCACTTAACCCCAACTGCCCCCCAAAAAGCAAAAAAACAAAACAAAAACAAAAAAACCAAAAAAACCCCAAAATATAAGGTAAAATTACAGACTGATCCATTACATGGAAGATGGTCATCTACTTAAAAGCCAGTGTGGCTTAAGAAAGGGCTGAGGAATGGTTGACATAGTGCTTGCTGCCAGAACAACTTCAGGAAAAATGCCAGGAGCAGAATAGAGGTCTGTATATAATGTCTGTAGATCTGACCAAGTCTTTTGATATTGTCACTTGTGAGTGCTTCTGGGAAATTATTTCAAAATTTGGTTGCCTGGAGAAGTTCTTGTAGGACCACCAACATAACTCAGGAGTTACCCAGGAGTGACAGATATAAGATAACATAATTAAGCACTTAAATGTGTTGTATAGACTTTATGTACACCAGAAGTTCAAGGAAAAAGGAGATATCAGACAGGACAGAATAATCAAGGAAGACTACGCAGAAAAGCATATGGATAACTGGAAGGCAAAAGAAAAGTAATCATAGGTAAGAAGAAAGGACATAAGCAAATAACAGGTAGGACAGAGCAAGGTATACTGACTCCCACTCCAACCCCAGCAGAATACGAATTCCTGAAGGGCCCTGAATTTCATTTTTCTTACTTTATCCCTAGTACTGAGCAAAGTGCATTATACAAAATGGGATTTACATATCCCATTGTTATCTCCAACCTTATGATCCTATATCCACTAAGAGGGAAGTATTTCCCCACCAAATTTCTCTATTTATACTGACAATACTAATTCCCTTCTAGCTACACAGATTTATAACCTTCATCTTTATGTTCTGTAAAATGCCATATCTAATCAGTTACTGAGTCATGTGGTCTTGTCTCCATATTTCTTGTATTTTCTTTCTCCCTCTAACAGTCTATGATGAATTCTAAACTGTATAAATGAAATTGTTTTCGTATATTTTGCATTTACTTATACACATACACACACACATTGTTGGGCAACTAGGTTACTCAGGGGATATAGTACCAGGCCTGGAGTCAGGAAGACATCCTCATGAATTCAAATCTGCCCTAAGACACTTAGTTGTGTTACCCTGGACAAGGCACTTAACTTTGTCTCAGTTTCCTCATCAGTAAAATGAGCTGGAGAAGGAAATGGCGAACCACTCCGGTATCTTTGCCAAGAAAACCATGAAAGGGATCACGAAGAATTATACACTACTAAAAAACTACCCAGCAACAATATACATACATACTGTACTCCGACCCCTATTCCCTTACCCCAGTGCACAGTAGAATGGAAGCTTGAGGCAGACATAGTTTTGTCTCAGTCTTTTTTTCCCCAGCCTCTGACATAATATCTTGCCCCCTACCCCATTCTCCATTTTTTTCACTAGACCTATGATTTTCTGGAGAGGAATTCCCCTCTATCCATGCAGGTCAGAATCTGTTCTGCAGTTTATAGCATTAAAGAATTGCCTGGAGTACTGAGAGATTAAATACATTATCCAGGGTCACATGGTCACTGTATATAAGGTCAAATACCTTTCCCAGTCACTCCTCTGAGCTTCAGTTCTTCATCACTAATTGCCTACTGAACATTTCAAATTGGTTCTTTTGGAGATATCTCTAACAACATGCCCCAAACTAATTATCTTCTTTGCCCTCAGCCCCAAAACACACCCCTCTTCCAAACTTCTCTATTCTTATCAAGGTACCACTATCTTTACAGTCTTCCAGGTTTATAACCTTGTTATTATCCTCAACTCTTCACTCTCCCTCACCACAAATACCCAGTTAGTTGCCAAATCTTGCTATTTTTACCTTCACATGTTTCACATCTGAAGCTTTTTCTCCATTTATCTAGCTACCACTGTAGTTCAGGCCCTCACCATGGCTCAACTAGAGTATTTCAAAAGCATCCAACTGGTCCTGACTTTAAGTCTCTTGACGCTCCATCTCATACACTACAGCCAAAGGAATTTTCCTTAGATGTAAGATATGGCCATGTGACCTTCCCGCTCAGCTCCAGTGGCTACCTATTATCTCTAAGTTAAAATATAAACTCCTCAGTTTAGATTTTTAAATCCTATTCAACCTGGCCTTCACCTATCTTTCCTTCCTCACTGGACATGAATCCCCTTGAGGTCCCTCTATAATCTAGTCAAACTAATCTTCCCTCTCTCACATATGACAGGGCATTTCTTTTCTCTTTGTCTTTGTACTGGTTCTTCCACAGGCCTGGAAAGCACTTCTTTCTTATGTCTTCCTCAGAGTATCCCTCTATTCCCTTAAAATACAGTAAAAATAAATCAGTAAGAGCAGAGCCAAAATGTTAGAGAAAAGGCAGCAACTTGCCTGAGCTCTTCCCCAAACCCCTCTGAAGACCTTTAAATAATGTAATAAAACAATTCCTAAAGAGGCAGAACCCACAAAATGACAAGTCAAAGACAACTTAGAAGGTCAGCAGGAAAGGTCTTTTGAACCTGGATGAGAATAGACCACAGTCCAGTACAGGCCACACCAGTGCAGAGTGGAACCCAGAAAAGCAGGAGCAGGTCTTGAGAACTACTCATCATTAGCTGCTTCCAGAGTTCTCAGTCCACAGATGGTAAGAGGGTTGAACAACTGATCAGAGTGAGATTACAGGGGTCTCTCTCCTGGCCTGAGGGGCAGGACTCTCCTCCTTTGCCCAGACTCAGATCTGAGTTGGACTAAACCAGGTTGAGGGTAACTGAAAAGCCTCAAACCTGTTAATGAGTTAGGAGAATGTCTACCCCAAGCACATGAGGTAGAATGAGCACAGATAACAATTTGTTCCAATGGTCATGAAGCCAGATGAAAAAAGCCCTATGGAGAGCTTAGAGATTTGTCAGGGATCAAAGACACTAAGGTCATCCAATGCAAACTGGGTCATCACCAGTCATCTTGACTTCTGTAATGCCACTGCACTTCAATGACTCAGGAAGAGAAAGTGAGGATGATGACTTTGTGCAACTGTGCTTCACTTACATCCAATCTACACACAAATCAAGACACCATATATGATGTCATTAGTCTTCAAAAAAATAAACATCTATTACAGATATGTATATATAGTCCATACTCAGTAACCATTTACCTAAAGAATTTTAAAAACTTTTTTTCTTATATTCAAAGTGAAGGCAGAAAGCAGATGGATGTTTTCACTTTCTGTTCTCTGAAGGTACTATGAAAGGGATAGCAAAATAAAGTCCTAAAAAGTTCTACAAGTGTTAGTTCAAAATGCCATATGTTTTGTATTTCATGTCCATTTACCTACGTTTAATTTAAGCAAAATTTGTACTGAAATCAAAGAATACTGTTTAGAAAGAAAAAGCATTTAACCTATAAAAAGCTGAAGGACAAAAAGAGTCAAAAGAATATGTTTATTATGCAGTAAAATCACTCATTTCAGTCTGTTCTATTTTTAGTTCAATATGCTAGGACATGTATACATATATATATATAAATATGAGAATTAAATTTATTCTGTCTGGCACTTGGTTAATGGTGTGGAAAAATAAATTTTCAGGAGAGTGACAAATTTCTCCACCGGAGGACAAACCCATAGCTGAAGAAGCAGGAACTACTTTGATATTTATCAACTTTTCTAAATTGTTGCTTGTATTTGTTAAAAGGTAAGAAAATGTTCATTTTAATCAAGAAGTCAGCAAGCCAAAACAGTCCCTTTCTGCCTTCATTTTTAGTATGTTTAGGTATACATAAAACACATACAAAGTGGGGAAGGGAAAAGAAACTATTAGTTGGGGAAAACAGGAGACGTCTCATGTGGAAGGAGGTGCTTGAGATGAGCCTGAAGAAAACTAAAGATTCTGAGATGGAGATGAGGAAGAAGTAAATTCCAGACATGGGAAACAGTAAGTGAAAAGTCATAGAGGTAAGAGATGGAACATCTTCATATGAGCATCAGAAAAGGCCAGATTGGCTAGACTCCAGTGTATGTGAAAGGTAATAATGTACAATAAGTGTGAATGAGGCCAAGTTGTAAAAGGATTTAAATGACATACAGAAGTATTTATATTTGATTCTAAAGGTAGTAGGGAGTCACTGGAGTTTACTGAGCAGGAGAGTGACATGGGGCTTTTTGAACACTAGGAAGATCAGTTTGAGAGCTATGTAAAGGATAGGGGAGAGAACTGATTCAGGAAGACAAATTAGGACACAACAACATACCAGGCAAAACCTGATGATAGCCTGAACTAGTTGGTGGCTGTGTGATAGGAGTATAGAGGATTGACATGAAAGATGTTGTGGAGATAGATATGAAAAGACTTGGCAAGTAAGTAGATATATTAGGATAATAAAAGGGAAAAACTAAGGATGATTGTGAGGTGTAAATCTGGGTGACTGAAATATTGGCATCCTTGACATCCTTCATAAAAATATATTAGCTCAGAGGTGTGGTGAGCTGTGGGTGGGAAAGTAGGAAGGGAGATAAATAAAATAATTTCAGTTTCAGATGTGCTGAATTTGAAACACTGCCAGGGCATTCAGATTGAAATGTCCAGCAGGCAGTTGGTAATGTGTGACTGGATCTCAGGGAAGAGAAAAATCACTTATTTGGCTCTTAATATTACACACTGTATTGGTATTTACATTTTTATTCATACATTTAGTCTCTTCAACTAGAACACAAACTCCCTACTGTTAAGAACCAATCTCCTCTATATTTGCAGAAACAGTATTTTGTGCCAATCTGTTACTAAATAGATACATATCATAATATGATAATTATTGCATTTTTGAATACTGAAATAATGGTAAATATAAGGATTTACAGAAGATAATTGCGGCAGAATATTTTAAACATGGTAGAGTATTAGTTCCTGTGCTCAGTAAACTTATACTTTTATATTCTGAAAGATGAATAATTCTCATCTGTTATATTTTAAATATCTTGTTAACAAGAATTTTGAGATGAAAGATAATAATTTTCTAAAAGTGCTATTTAATTTATTATTTTTCAAGTGGCAATTACAATATAAAAAAAAACACCTTATTCTTCTAGTCAAGGTAACCCCAGTACAACAGAATGTTAACTTCAGTTAGGATCTGTGCAGACACCTATAAGGAATTATAAATTGCAAATGCGTTAAACTTTATCTTTTCTTTTCTTCTCTACTAAGGGAACAAAGTCTAATTTAATTTTTTTCTCATTTGCAAATTATATAATGGATTGAAATCCTGAGGGAATCAACAAGAGCTGGATGACTGTCATTCTAATTTCAGTACTTGAGGGTTTAGAAAGTTGTCATTTTTTAAAAGATAATCAATTTCTCATTTTGCAAAACTTGGAAAACATTGAATCTACCTAATCATGCTTTCTTTTGAAACACCTTTCATCTTTAAAAATGGCATTGTTTGTTTATTTGCAATAAATAGATAATTTATAATACCAAACTCTTGTCCCATGGGCAAAAAAGTGAAAAATCATGAAAATATCCAAAGCCTTGGGCCAACACCAATAATAGCATCAACTTCAGAATATCACCAAATTAAATATTAAAGAATCAATCAACAGAAGGCCATTTCCTATAATTTTTTCCTATAAGCTCAACTGTAGTGAATAGCTAATCAGTTATAGCCTTTAAAGAATTTTAATTCATATTCATTCTAAATACATGCCCAGAGAACAAGCTGAAAAGCTAACATCTGAGATATCATTTGGCATAATTTAGAAATGATGTAGGAAGGCAGAAAACACATGGATGTTCACTAAGTAATCCATCTTGTTCAGTATTTAGAAAACTTGCATCTTGCAGCTTTGTTTACTGAATTAAAAATAATTCAACAATGTGTCAAAGGACAAAAATTCTCATCAGTCAACATTACTAGAAAATATGACTTTACTGGGTATAGTTCACAATTCATCTTTGTCTACATCTTCCTCCTTGAATCTTTCAAAAAATTTAAAAAATAAATAATAAACAGAACAAAGGGCTACGAAGTCTTAAAAAACACTAAAAAATATTAATTAAAACTTGAAAAAATGAGGAAGGAAAAACAAATTGTTAAAATCTAAAAATAAAAGAACGTACAATGGATAGGAAATAAACTTATTATAAAATGATATCAGATTTTATGGCAACAAAACAGAAAATGTTTAAAAAGTATTAGTTACCAATAAAAAATTAAATGTCAAAATATGCTCAACAGGGAAGATAAAACCTAAATAAAATGCTCACAGAATGAGAATTTATTTGAGCAAGGAAAAAGTAAAATTTCAAGAGAAAATTTAAAATGACTGAAAAGAACAACAATAACTAGGCTTGATGAATTTACAAGTGATTTTTATCAAATATATAAAAGGACAAATAATTTTACAAGGAACTTTTTAAAATTAAGAGAATAGAGATAAACTCCAGTATGTCCAGAATGCAGTCTTTATTCACTAAGAATAGTTAAGAAGATAGAGCAGCAAATTGGCAGGTTTATATAAGAGTACACATCATATACTAGAAGAAATTAAAAATAGATGAATAATCCAAATACCAAGTGACCCCCCCAAAAAAAAATACAGGTCCCTAGAAGTATCTCTGAAAACAACTGCACAAAACCCCTTAAGCTTGGGATAGTACACACTCCACACTGGAAGCAGAATTCTACCTTAATAAAGATTTTAAAAATCAAGCAATTGGCTAGGAAAATGAGCAAATACTGTACAGAAAACTCAAGACTATAGTATCTTACTTTGGAGATAAGGAAGATCAAAACATACATTCAGAATAAGAAAACAAAGTCAAAGTTCCTACATCCAAAGCCTCCAAGAAAAATGTGAATTGGTCTCAGGACATGGGAGAGCTCAAAAAGAATTTTGAAAAAGAACTAAGAGAAGAAGAGGAAAAACTGGGAGGAAAAATGAGAGTGATGCAAGAAAATCATGAAAAACAGGTTAACAGCTTCCTAAAGAAGATACAAAAAATGCTGAAGAAAATAACACCTTAAAAACAGATTAATGAAAATGGCAAAAAAGTTTCAAAAAGCCAATTAGGAGAAGAAAACCTTAAAAATCAGAGTGGCCAAATGAAAAAGGAGGTCCAAAAGCTCACTGAAGAAAGTAAATGCTTCAAAATTAGAATGGAAATCAAGAAATTATAAAACAGAACCAAAAGAATAAAAAAATAGAAGACAATGTGAAATATTTCACTGGAAAAACCAGTAATCTGGAAAATAGATCCAGGAGAGTTCACTTTAAAATTATTGGACTACCTGAACGCCATGATCAAAAAAAGAGCCTAGACATCATTTTTCAAGAAATAATCAAAGAAAACTGCTCTGATGTTTTAGAACCAGAGGGGAAAATAGAAATTGAAAGAATCCACTGATTACCTCCTAAAAAAGATCCCATAAGGAAAACTCTCAGGAATGTTATAGCCAAATTTTAGAGTTCCAAGGTCAAGGAGAAAATATTGCAAGCAGCCAGAAAAAAACATTTCAAGTACTGTGGAACCACAATCAGGATAATATAATATTTAGCAGTTTCTACATTAAAGGAACGCAGGTCTTGGAATATAATGTTCCAGAGGTTAATATTGGAATATAATATTCCAGAGCTAGCATTTAACCAAGAATCACCTACTTACCCAGCAAAACTGAGTATAACCAATAGGGGTTGGAGAGGAAATTGACATTAAAAGACACAGAGAAATTTAATGCATTCTTGAGAAGCCAGAGCTAAATAGAAAAAGTGACTTTCAAATATAAGACTCAAGAGAAGCATGAAAAGGTAAACAAAAAAGAGAAATCAAAAGGGACTTATTAAGCTTGAACTGTTCATATTCCTACATGGAAAGATTTCTCATTATTAGGGTAGTTGGAGGTAACAACAACAACATAAATATATACATACATACTATATACATACATACATACATATATACACAAACACACATATATACACATAAATGTGTATGTATGTGTATACATGTATATATATGTGTGTATAAATATGTATATGTATATCTATCTATCTATCTATCTATCTATCTATCTATCTATCTATCTATCTACCTATCTCTAAAGACAGAGGGAACAGGGTGAGTTGAATATGAAGGGACGATATCTAAAAAATAAAATTAAGGGGTGAGAGAGAGGGATAAAGTGAGAAGTAGAATGAGATAAATTATCTCACATGAAAGAGGGAATGAAAAGCTTTTATAATGAAGGTGAAGAGGGAGGAGGTGACAGGGAAAGACAGAACCTAACTCTCACTGGAAATGGCTTAAGGAATGAATAATATACACACTCAATTGGGTATGGAAATCTAGTTAACCTATAAGACAGTAGTAAGAAAGGGGATAAGATGCGAGGTAATAGAAGTGAGGGAAGATTGAGGGAGGAGGTAATCAGAAGCAAACACTTTTGATGAAGGACAGAGTCAAAGGAGAGAAAAGAATAGAGTGTAATGAGACAGGATATAGGGAAATATAGTTAGTCTTTCACAACATGACTATGATAGAAGTGTTTTGCATGACTACACATGTACAACCTATATCAAATTGCTAGACCCAATAAGGGTGGGTGGGGAGGAAGGAATGGGAGAGAATTTGGAACTCAAAATTTTAAAAAATGAATGTTAAAAATTGTTTTTACATGCAGTTAGGAAATAAGATACACAGGCAATGGAGTACAGACATTTAGCTTGCCCTACAGGAAAACAGAAGGGAAAGGGGATAAGAGAATGTGTGAGAGGGGGTGATAGAAGGGAGTGCAGGTTGGGGGAAGGGGTAATCAGAAGACATGTTGTCATGGGGTGGGGGAAGAGAGAGATGGGAAGACAATTTGGAACTCAAAAACTTGAAAACTAAAATAAACTGAAAAGAATACATATCTGATGATGCAAAATTAAAAACATGCACACGCAAAAAGCATAAATGGAAGAAGAAAAATATGTAGGGATGAGTTAAAAATCTTTGCAACAAAAATCTGATATGTGACATCTAAACTGATTGGAAATACCAAATTTAAACTAATTTCCTATTAGATTAGAGGATAAATGATACATCTTTGTGTGTTTTTGAATTAAAAAAAATAACTTTTGTTTATTTTTAGTTTATATCATGTTTCCACGAGATTTTGAATAACAATTTCCCCCATATTTCCCTTATCTACCACCCCAAAACAGCAATCCCATGTTTACCCCCTCCCCCAATCTGCTCTCTCCTAAATATTCCCTCATCACCCCTCTGACATTCCAAGAGGGCAAGATGGATCTCCTTACCACAGTGCCTGTACATCTTAATTCCCAGTTACATTTAAATAATAACGATAATAATAAATGTATATATACACATAGATATACATAGATGGATGGATGGATGGATGGATGGATGGATGGATGGATGGATAGATAGACATTTTTAACATTTAATTTTAGAACTTTCAATTCTAGATTCTTTCCCCACCTCCCTCGTCACACACATCCATTGGAAAGACAAGAAATTCCATGCAGGCTGTACATGTGTAGTTACGAAGAACATCTCCACAATGGATATACTGTGAAAGACTGACTATATTTCCCTCCTTCCTATCCTGCCCCCCACTTGTTCTATTCTCTGCTTTGTCCCTGTCCCTGTCCCTTTACAAAAGTGTGTGCTTCTAACAACCCTCCCCCCAACCTCCCCTCCTTTTCATTATCCCCCCTCTAATCCCCTTCTCCCTACTCCCCTGTAGGGCAAGATACCCAGTTTAGAGTGTATGTCATTCCTTCCACTAGCCAAATTCAATGAGAGTAAGGTTGACCCATTCTCTTTTGCCTTCCTGTTCTTACCCTCCATTGTAACAGTTACTTGTGGCTTCTATATGAGATGATTAGCCCCACTCTATCTCACCCTGTCTCCTCTCATTCTATTCCTCTCCTACCTCTTAATTTCACTTTTTAAAATATCACCCCTTCCTATTCAATTGCTCCTGTGCCCTTTGTCTATGTATATCTGTACACATATATACACACACTCATTTTTGCATTCATATGCATATATACCCTCCGTAATAGCAATCAAGTTTAGCAGATACTTAGCACTTAGTAAGTTAGGGCTAAGTATGGGAGGTGTGAGCCCTGTCCATTGGTGAGAATGTGTGAACTCCCCTGTTGACATGGGAGAAGGCTATTCGCTGAGAGAGGGGGCCAGTGCTGTATATAAATAAGAATTCTAGAGACAGAGAGACATAATTGGAATTTTCATGTTGGAGGAAGCAGGATTATCTCAGCATCTGAGCAGGGCTGCTGAAAATAAGTTGGAATTGAGAGAGAGAGAGAGAGAGAGAGAGAGAGAGAGAGAGAGAGAGAGAGAAAGAGAGAGAGAATTTTTCTCCCAGCATGTAGAAGCTGACTGAGAACTGAGATGGAGTTTTCCTGAGACCAGAATCTAGTGAAGGCCACCCAGAAGGCCAATATTCCTTCTGGGTCCTAGGGCCATCTGAACTGCTGGAGGACTGAAGAAGCATGACCAGGATAAGACTTTGTTCATGGCCTGGCTGATCCTTGAGTTCCAGGCAAGAGTAGTGGTGAAGGGTTTGAGATGTGCTGGACCCTGTGAACTTTAAGTGTGTGCCCTGAGGACTAGACAAGAATCTGGCAGCTGTCTGCTTCTGAATCCAGGTGACTGTTTGGTGGATTCAGGAGGGAACTGGAACCATGGAAGGGGATCCAGGGAATCAGAGAGATCACCCAGAGTCAAGATAAAGAAAAGGTCTCCCCTTGGAGGAAACTGAGGTTTTCTGGACACCAAGGGATGGAGGTTTTGTGTGGTTTTCTAATGATTGTGTTTAATGACTGTTTGAGCTGATGTACAGTTGCCCCATGAATGGAAGACTGATTACTGTAATTGAGGATCTAGATTAGTGACTCATTAAGTTAATGATTTGCCCCCATGAGTGGAAGATTGATTACTGTATTGTGAATTGATTGAATGATTTAAGTATTGATTTGCCCCATGAGTGGAAGACTGAATATTGTACTGTACCTTTATATTATGCTGTGATGTACTGTGAATGTTTGCCTTGATTTGTAATGGAATAAACAGAGTGTTCACTATCATGTGTAACCCGAATCTTAAAAGCTGTTTACAGTAGCATTCTTTTGGGAATCTGCCGGTGCATGGTGTTACACCCTCCAATATAGACATATGTGTATGTATACATATATAAATGCATTTATATTCCCTTTACCTAACCTCATACTAAGAAGAGTTTCATAAGTCATAATTATTGCTTTTCCATGTTGGCATGTAAATAGTTCAACTCTGATAAGTTCGTTATGATTTTTTTTCCATGTTTACCCTCTCATGCTTCTTCTATTTGAATGTCAAACTTTATACTCAGTTCTGTTTTTTTTTTAGCAAGAATGCTTGAAAGTCTTTCACCTCACTGAATGACCATATTTTCCCCCGAAATATTATACTCAATTTTGCCAGGTAGATGATTTTTGGTTTTAATCCTAGCTCCCTTGATCTCTGGAATATCATATTCCCAGCCCTTCGATCCCTTAATGGACAAGCTGCTAGATCCTGGGTTATCCTGATTGAGTTTCCACAGTATTTGAATTTTTTCTTCTTGGCAACTTGTAATATTTTCTCCTTGATCTGGGAACTCTGGAATGTGGCTATAACATTCCTATGAGTTGTCTTTTGGGGATCTTTTTCAAGGGGTGGGCGGTGAATTCTTTCAAGTTCTATTTTGCACTCTGGTTCAAAAATATCAGGGCAATTTTCCTTGAGAATTCCTCGAAGGATAATATCTAGGTTCTTTTTTTCATCATGGCTTTCAGGTAGTTCAATAATTTTAAAATTATCTCTCCTGAAACTATTTTCCAGGTCAGTGTTTTTTTTCAAGGAGATATTTCACATTGCCTTCTATTTTTTCATTTGTTTGGAGCTGTTTAATATTATCTTGATTTCTCAAAAAGTCATTTGTTTCCATTTGCTCCACTCTAATTCTGAAGGAATTACTCTCTTCAGTAAGCTTTTGAGATTCTTTTTCCAAATGACAAATTAGACTTTTTAAGGCATTCTTCTCCTCAGTGGCTTTTTGGGCCTCTTTTGCCATTTGAGCTAGTCTATTTTTTTTGTTTAATTTTAATTTATTTTCTTGGTTACATCATTCATTTCCACAAGGTTTT
>JAQQSW010008273.1:0-13515 GCA_028646575.1 Pseudocheirus occidentalis
CTTTTTTGTCCATAAAAAGGATTCTAGAGTTTTACTGCTGTTCCTACCTTGCTTCCTTTTTCTCATGTTGGCCAGTCTATTAATTGCTTGGTTTTTTTTTTAGCTCTGTGGAACTCTGCTTCCTGGAGGGGGAAAGTTCTGTCTCAAATCTCTGGGGCCTTCACAGCTGCCGGAGCTATTAGTGGGGTGCTGCAGCCTCCCCCAGTTTTGGCTCACTGAAAGCACACCCCAGGACCATCACTCAAGACCACAATCCAGATCCAGGCTGCTCAACGCAAGAGCCCTTGGCCCTGATCAAATCGCCTCAGCCCCCCTGCTATCTGCAGGCCGAGGGCTCTGAAGCAGCCCAATGGAGGCCACTGCTCCTCTCAGCTGTTCCTGCTGCCACAGCCGCCTCCTGCTGCCTTCTTACCCTGGGAGCAGTTTGGCTGGACCTGCTCTTCCCCAAATTTAGCAAAATCCACTGACCTTTCTCTTAGCCTTATTTTTCTTCTGGCCTGATAAATGTGGTAACTGTGCCTGCAGTGCAGCCGATATGCTCTCCTGTAGACTGGGCTCCGCCTGTCTGCCCCAGGGCCTCACCCTGCCGGGGGTTTTGGCCTTGGCTCCCAGACTGCTGCGAAGAGCCCCACCTGTTGAGCTGCCTGTAGCAATAAATGTCTTTTCTGTCTTTTGGAGAGTTTTGGAGCTTGAAAATCTCTTTTAGAGTCCCGTTTTATGAGTTTTTAGCGTGTTTGTGTGGGAGCTGTGGTGCTTTGCTGCTTCTACACTGCCATCTTGGCTCCGCCCCCCACTCCAAATTTGTTACGTAATCTCAACTGGGCCATCTGTTTGTCAGTATCCTCAACAAAATCCAAATGCAAGAATGCCCTATAGATAATATCGTTCTCCAGATGTTGCTGTTTTACTGATGAAGAACCTAAGTGGTTAGAGTGATGAAATTAGTTGTCTTTGGTCACAGTATTCATCTGACCTTCAAACACAGTCATTTCAGTTCTGGGTCCAGTGCTCTAAAGTCCCTCTCAACTCTGAGATTCTATGATTTTTTATGTGGAACTCATAAGACTCTCTTAATTAGTATAGCATTAAATAGGGAATAAAAGACATGTTTGATTTTTTTGAACGTGTATGATTTTTTTTTATTTTTATTTTTTAATGAAATGAATGGCTGTAGTCCTCAGAAAAAGATCACCAACATTAAAAATCATTCAACAGTATTTCATTATGTGTTTATTAGAGCCGCTTCTCTTTCTAGTGTTCCTTTTTCTGTGGAGGACTCCACTTACCGTATAGAAATACAGGTTCACACCCTGGCAATCATCCTCAACTTGTCCCTCTTCCATATCCCTCGTATATGGTTAGTTGTCAAGTCTTGTGATTTCATCTCTTCAATATCTCTTACCTCTAAGCCTATTTTTTACCCCTAACTCACAGAATAATACCCTATTTCCCAACCCCTCATTTAAGGGTTTAGCACCTCTCACCTGGTTTATTGCTATTTATAACTTCTTATTTGGTTTCTCAGCTTCCGGTTCTCTTTTCCTAGCAGTTCTTCATATGGCTGCCAAATTCATCTTCCTAAAGCATAGGCAGACCATGTCACTTCCTTGCTCATGAAGCTTCATTGCTCCCTGTTGACTTCTAGGCAAAATAGAAAATCTCATTTGACAATCCCTCGACCCTTTATTTCTATTCCAGGCTATCACCTTTGCAGTGGCTACACTCTCCTTTACCCATCTTGATCTCTTAGTGAATCAGTTCAAATCTATATAGTCTTCTCTTGATTCCCACATATGTCAGTTTTGTTTTTGTAAAATCATTCCTTCAACCGAACAACAACAAAAACTTAAAAGATAAAATTCTCATTACAAACATAAATAGCGCAATAAATCAAATTCCCATATTGTCTATGTCTAAAAATGGTCATCTTCCTCTACATTTCAAGTTCATCACTTCTGGTGGGGTTCATATGTTTATCATTGCATCAATCAATCTTTCAGAGTTGTTTGTCTTTTTCTCTGCCCATGGAGTTATTGTATAAATTGTCCTCATAGAACTCCTCCAAATTTTCTTTATAAGTGCCCATTTCATCATTTCTTATAGCACAGTAATATTCTATTAAATTGATACACCATAGTTTGTTTTAGCCATTCCCCAACAAATAGACACCTACTTGCTTTCCAGTTTTTGGCTGTGAAAAATGATCTGGTATAAATATTTTCGCATATATAGATCTTTTTCTTCTTTCTTTGATATCTTTGTGGTATTTGTCAGTGGTTAAAGTAGATATGTCTATTGGTAAATGGTTCAGTCTCATAAATTTAAATCAGTTCCTTAAGAATCTTGAGTATGAGACCCTTTTCAGAGAAATTCGCTACAAATATTTTTTTTCCATTTACAGTTTCCTTCTAACTTTAACTGCATTAGATTGGTTTGTGCGAAACTTTTGAATATTATATAATAAAAATTGTACATTTGACCTTTTGTAGTCTTCTCTGTTAATTCTTTAGTCATAAATCCTTCCCCTATTTGTAATTTTTTTCCTCGATTCCCTAATCTGTTTATGATGTGACCTTGTGTATCTAGGATATATATCCATTTGGAGATTATCTTGGTATCTGTTGTGAGAGGTTGGTCTAAACCTAATTTTTGCCAACCCACTATCCAGTTTTCCCAGTAGTTTTTGTCAGATAAATTCTTTTCCCAATAACTAGGATCTTTAGGTTTAATTCAAATATTATGCTACTATATTTATTTCTTGTTATATATCTAATCTTTTCCACTGATCAACTTTTCTATTTTTAACTAGTACCAAATCATTTTAACGATTATGACTTTGTAGTACAAATTGAGATCTAGTACGGATAGATTCCCTTTCTCTTTTTTTTTTCCCCCACTGTTAAGCCTTGAAATTCTTGACTTTTATTCCTCTATATGAACTTTATTTATTTATTTATTGGCTTTTTGGAGGTGGGAAGACAGGGCAATTGGGATTAAGTGAGTTGCTCAAGGTCACATGGCTAGTAAGTATGTCAAGTGTCTGAGGCTAGATTTGAATTCAGGTTCTCCTGACTTCAGGGCCAGTGCTCTATTCACTGTGCCACCTAGCTGCCCCCATATGAATTTTTTTTAATTATTTTTTTCTAGCTCTATAAAATACTGTTTTGGTAGTTTGGTAAAGTACTAGATAGGTAATTTAATTTAAGTAAATGTGATTTTTTTTATTGACTCTACTTACCAACAAGCAATTATTCTCCAATTACTTAGGTCTAATTTAATTTCATAAAGAGTATTTTATAATAAAGTTGGATTCATATAGTTCCTGTGTGTACTTTGCTATATACACTACCAAGTATTTTATATCTTCTCTAGTTATTTTGAATGTAATTTCTCTTTCTAGCTCCTCCTGCTGGATTTTGTTGGTAATATCCCTGGGCATATCAATGATTTATGTGAGTTTTTTTTTTTAATACCCTAAAACTTTACCTAATCTGTTTCGGTTAACTTTTTTTGTTTCTTTAGAGAATGTCCCAAGAAAATTATCATATCATTGGCAAATGCTAATGTGCTTATTTTGTTTTTTCTCTGTCTGCTTATTCTCTTAATTTAGGATTTTATTAAATAATAATAGTGATCATTGGCATCATATCAGAAGGGCTTTTAAATTTTCTCCATTATGTATCATGTTTGCTCCTGGCTTTAAGTAGATGTTATTTACAAGGAAAGGTTCATTTAGTCCTGTTCTTCCTAGAGTTTTTAATAGAAATGGGTGCTTTTTAAAAGCCTTTTCAACATGTGTTGATTTATGGTTTTATTGTTTATATCATTTGTCCAGAAATCTAAATGCTAATTTCAGACACTAACTTCTTTTTTTTAAAAAAAGGTTTTTATTTATATATGTAGTTTCTTAATGTCAGCATAGATTTCCCCCAGTGTCCTTCTCAGAGAACCAATAGAACAAATATAACAAATAGCACTTTTTAAAGACAAAACAAAAACCAAAAGAAAAAAATGTGTTATATTTGTGGATCTCTCACCTCTTTTCAAAGGGATAGGGCATTTTCTCATAATTCTTTAAAGACATGATTCTTTGTAATTTTGTAACATTCTCTTTTGCTTTATGATATTTCCAATTACATTGTTGCAGTCATTTTGTTTATTGTTTTCTTGACTCTGCTTACTTCTCTCTGCATCAATTAATATAAATCTTTCCATGCTTGTCTGTATTCACATCAATAATTTTTTTACAGCACAGTAATATTTCATTACGTTCACACACTACAATTTAATTATTCCGTAACTGATAGGCATCTACTTTGTTTCAAGTTCTTTGCTTCACAACAAAAATACTGCTTTAACTGTTTGGGTATGTATACAGAAACTTTCTTTTTAATCTGTGAATATTCTTGATGTATAAGCCTCAAAATAGAATCTCTGTGTCAAAGGGTATGGACATTTTAGGCGCTTATATTTTCATAATTCCAAAATGGTTGTACAAATTTATAGCTGGATAAGCCATGTACTGCTCTCCTAGCTTCCTACAGTCTGTGCAGTAGTGATTATTGCCGTCTTTTGTCATGTTTGCCAATTTGCCTGGTATGAGTCAAAACCTCATAGTTGTTTTGATCGTCATTTCTCTTACTGTCAGAGATTTGGAGCATTCTTTCATATAGTTGTTAATAATTTAAAATTCTTCCGTGTATAACTGTTTTTTTAGATACTTTGACCACTTGTCTATTGACTTTTGGTTTCATGTGCATGCACACGTGCACACACACACAGATACTAAACCCTTATAAATAAATCTGATAAAAAGAATTTTATCCCCATTCAAACCCCTTTCCTTCTAATCCTAGATGAATTTTTTGTGTGTGCAAAAAGATTTTTGGTTTCATGTATTCAGAATTAGGTTTTACTTTTTGTAATTACCTCTTTCCTTTGTTTGGTTAAGAGTGCATCTCCTACCCATAGCTGTCAGAGATAACTGATCTTCTAATTTTAAAATAATATTATTTTTAATATTAAGATTCTTCCCTAAGGGGAAAAGCATTTCCTTAGAAACTTACACTAAAAAAGAGAATTGATAAATGAATATACATTTAAAAAAATTATAAAGTTAACAAGTAAACTGAGAATAAGCTTAAGAGGAGATATCGAGAATCAGAGGAGAAATAGATCAGCTGAAAAGAAATGATAAAACTAAAAGCTGCTTTTAGAAAATGAATGAAATTGATGAACTTTTAGCCAAGGAGGGTGGAGCCAAGACTGTGGAGCAGTAGGAAGCAGTATGGGTGAACTCCTTTCTACAAATTCTTCTAAACAGATCTAGAAAATGCACCAGACTGAATACTGATGGAAAAATCCAGAAAAAGGCATGAGTCTTGGCATAGAGAGACAGATAGGGAGGTTTGAATGCAATAAGTTTGGAGTAGGGCCATGAACGTGTTATATGCTGAGCATTCTAGCAGGCAGGGAAAAACTGTACCATGTAAAGAGGGGGTCCTAGACTCAGACTGGGCCTCACCCAAGACCCATACTGGGACTTAAGAGGTGTGAACTATTACCTTTGTCCACCACTACTTGCTGCTGGGTTACAAATCCAGGGCAGAATGAGAAGGGGTACCCTGTTGTACCCTGTGGTAGCATTGTCTGGAAGGAAAGCCCTGGGTCATATACAAAAAAAGGAAGTTCAGAATCTACTAGCAGCAGTTGTTTGGCTCATTCCCTAGACTCAGAGCAGGGTCTCACTTCCGGCATCTAGTCTAGCCTGCAGAGGAATAACTAAGGCAGGAATTCCACACCAAGGGGAAGCCTACAGTTCTGCCAGTCTAAACTTACCAACTGGCTGATAGGAGTGGAGTCCAACATCATTCTACTCTTATATAGACCCAAACCGGGTCAATTAGAACTCAGAGCAAGGGGGCAGCAAACAGACCTTGCCCTGGATCAGACTACTTTGGGAGCACTGAGAGCTTGCAGATCTCCAGCCTATCTCTGAGATCCTAGAATAACATAACAATCGGTACCATAAGAAGGCAGCGACAGGATCATCTCAGACATTCCCCAGTGCCTTCTTTGCAATTTAGTTTTAGAGAGTTACCTAGAATACTGAGAGGTAATATTCCTTGCCCAGAGTTAAAACAGCTAGTCTGCCAAAGGAGGGGCTTCTGGCTTAGAGGTCAGCTCTCTATATCTAATACAATGCTACCTTTATTGTTCTTTAAATGTTTAGTAGAGTTAACTGATGGACATGAACCAGGATCTGTTACCCTACTTTCACTTTGGGAGTTTATTTATGCTTCCTTTTTTTTTTTTTTTAACCCTGAGATCCAGTTTTTCAGATTCTTTTCTTTTTTTCTGATTTTGCTAAACACTTGCAGGTTTGGCTCTGTACTTCAGAAGAGAGATAAATGAGTAAAGCCCTGTATCCTTTTTGTTTTGAGTAAGACAGAATGGCTCATGTAGGAGGAGAAGCCTTTTATGGATTGTGATCTGCTGCGTAGATCTCATTACGTTGTATTTTTTCCAAACCTATTCTCTTCCAAACTTTCCTATATATTTAGTTGCCATATTTCATTACTGTTGTCAGTAAGATAATCTTTCAACTGAGAATTATTTTCATTGGCATTTCACTTTTTAGTAAACAAGCAGTCATTGTGCTTTTAGCAAAAATTCCTGTGGGCTGCTGTTGCTCTGGGATAAAATACGAACTTCCTAGCCTGGTATTAAAAGCATTCCACAGTCTGGCTCCACACTACCTTCTTTCACAGTATTTCCTATCTCTCTTTCTTCTGGTGAAAATGGACTACTATTTTTTCTCCAAATTTGACATACTATGATCTGCTTCCATGCTTTCTTTGATGAAGGGCATCCCCTTTGCCTGAACTGTCCCACTTTCCTCTGATCTGCCTTGTAGATTTCTTTTCCTCCAAGGTTCAGATTGAATGCCACTTGCTCCGTGAAGCTATTATTTCCTCTGTCCTCCCAAGTTTTCCTAATGTACGTTTTTCTTTACTCCTATCCTATTCTACCTTTTATTATATTTGTGTGCATTATCTTTTGCACTAATTAATATTATTAAGAATAGCTGACATTTATATAGCACTTACTATGTTCCAGGCACTGTACTAATCACTTTACAATTATTGCCTCATTGGATTTTCCCAACAACCCTGGGAAGTAGGCCCAAAACCCATTTTGTAAGTGAAGAAACTGAGACAAATAGGGGTTGAGTGACTTGTTCAGGGTTACAAACTAGTAAGTGTCTGAAGCGAGATTTGAACTCACGTCTTCCTGACTCCAGGCTTTGGTGTTATATAACTCCACTGTGCTACCTAGCTCTTGCTGGTAAAATATAAACTCCTTCCTCTGGAGTAGAAATAGCATCATTAGAAAAAAAATGTATCCCTAGCATAACATAGTGCCTTGAAGATATAGATCAATAAATACTGAATTGAATTAATTTGAAGTGAATTTCTCAATCAGAGTCTGCATCAAAAAGGGAGGGATGAAGTAGAATAATTGGGTTAAGGATGCTTAATAAAAAAGATAATTGAGCTTAAGTGAAAGCAGAACAGCTATTAGCAAGGCAATAACCTTGTTGAAATTGCCTTAAATATTACACATGAGCCTCCACGAAGTCCTGCTCATATATTGCACTGGCATAGGGATGTGAGGCTGGATTCCAAAAGACTAGTGAGTTCAGTGCTGGAAAGGTTTTGGTTATGGTCTTGGCAATAGACTAGGCAACTTGTTTATGAATTCTTTGGTAATACCAACTCATGAAATGAAGACATGCATATTGATTTTCACTCCTCTACAATCTCCGTCTTCTTCAGTGACTGTGACAGAGTGGCAAAGTAGGCAGCAGAGGGCACTAAGACTTGTGCAATTCTTAAGCCATCTATAAATACAGACTTCGATATTAGTGCTCTTAATGTTAGATATTTGTCAAGGAAGCAGCAATTGTCATATTAATTGAGGAACTGAATCATATCAATCTTTATATTCTCAGTACATATGAAAGTAGAAGACAAAGGAATGTTGCAGTTAAGGGACTAACAAAAATATTTGATGTGCCTCACTATAACTGTTGAATTCTTTTGGTAAATATAGTTCCCTTTAGAACATCTTGCATGGTATGTGTAGAAAGTGATTCGCAGAACCACAGAATTTGAGAGTTCAAAGGGACTTCAGCAGTCATGTACCCTCTCTCATGCACCAAATAATCCCTATTATGATATAACCAGCAAATGGCCAGTCACCTTCTCCATGAAGACCTCCAGGGTGGGAGAATCCACCATCTCTTGAGGCAAGTCATTCTGCTTTTAGACAACTGATTGCTGGTAAGTTTTCCTTATATCAAGTTCACATTGACCTCTTTGCAGCTTCTGCCCATTCTTTGCTTCTACTTCTCTACTCTGAGACTATGCAGAACAAGTCTAAATCTTTCCTTTGAATGACATCCCTTTATATACTTACCTTTGCTTGTTTGTTCTTATCATCTCATCCAACCTAAGCAAAAATCTTTTTCTTTCTTTGATGTTCTTTTTTCTCTTAATTAACTAAAAATGCTCTTTTTGTTTTCCTTAGATTTCTTTGCAAGCCTAAGCTCATTTTGAGCTTTACATTCCAAATATATATTCAGCAAAAATAATGAAAACTAGGAGATCAGAAGAGAATCCATATCTGTTCTCAGTTTTTGGGCCAGTCACTACACCCAAATGAATTATTTCCTAGAGTAATGATGAAACAGATAGATATGATTGATGAACCATTTTTGTTGGAAGGTGTTAGAGAACTGGTGATGTACCAAAGACTTGGAAAGGGATGTGAATATTGCCTGCAAACTATAGTCTAGTAAGCTTGAATTTGATTTTTTTTCCTGGCATAATTCTAAAATGTATAATTAAGGAGATGGTTCATGAACTTTTAAAATAGGAAGTACTTTTCTCAAAAGAGCCAGTTTGGCTTCAACAAGAACAACTCATACCAGACTAACTACTTTTTTTTAAATATAGTTACTAGAATGTTGCTTTAGAGCGGTGGTTCTCAACCTGTGGGTAGTGACCCCTTTGGGGGGGTTGAATGACCCTTTAACAGGGGTTGCTTAAGACCATTGGAAAACACATATTTCTGATGGTCTTAGGAATGGAGACACTGCTCCTCTGTCCGTCTCCAGGTGGGTCTGCCCACATGTAGATACGCCCACATACAAGTATTAAAGAGTTGCGGCATTAGGAAGGTTGAGAACCACTGCTTTAGAGAAACATTAATTTACCTACATGTTAGCAAAGCACTTGACAAAGTCATTCATATTGTTCTTGTATAGAAGATATAGGAATGTAAATGCTTGATAGTATGGTTACGTAAATTTGGAGCTTGTTAAATGATGGGACTTTTCATCAAATTATTAATTGTTTAATGACTACATGTTATGACATCTCCAGTGGATCTGTGCTTGTACCTTGGATAAAGAAGACATACATATGAAATTGGGAAATAAATTCCCACAAAGCTGGGAAGAACAACTGACATACTGGATGGCATATTCATGATCCCCCCAAATTTTGATAGATTAGAACATTGAGCCAAATGTGGTGAAGAGAATTGAACTAAAAGTGTAAGAAAATTGGTTTAAGAAACTGGACATTTGGAGTCATAATAACTGTGTTTAGAGATTTGAAAGTCTGTCATGTGGAAGATGAATTTGGCTTGGTTGGCTTGTCTTCAGAGAGCAGAACTAGAAGCAATGAGTGGAAATTGCAAAGACGTGAATTTAGACTTGACATAAGAAAACAATTCATAGCAAATAGATCTATGCCAAAATGGAATGGCCTGGCTCAGGATGTAGAGGATTCTCTCTCTCTGGAGTCTTCAAGCCAAGGTTTGATGGCTAATTGTTGGTATGATACAGGGAAGAATTTGTCTTTAGGTACAAGCTAATAGTAATAATGATAACAACAACAATAATAGTATCAATAACTAGCATTTATATAGCACTTTGAGGTTTGCAAAGTGCTTTCAAAATATCGAATTTTATCCTTACAACAAATGTGGGAGGTAGATGTTATTATTTTAAAAAACATTTTTAGCTTTCAGAGAGCCCATGAGGAAGAGTCTCTGAATCCTCTTTGCTATAAAATGAAGAGTATTAAACTACTAGTGGCCTGTAAAGGTCCTTTTTAACCCTAATATGCAGCATTTCTTCAATAAGTTTTTATTGATGTCTTCTTTTTCTTATATCATCATGGTACAGAGAAAGCCATTTGATACAACAGTGAAATCTGTTAGGAATAGTTTAGAAGCAGAAGAATTAGATGGCCATTTAAGGATCCTATTTAAGCTAGTAGTTTTTCAGTTTATTTCATTGTCTGTTTTTCAAAAGATTAAATGATTGATGTTGGTAGAGTCAAGATAGCAGAGGGAAAGATACTATTTTTGCTTTTGCTCTTACACAGTCTCCTTCACAGTGACTTAGAAAGTGTTCCAGACCAAATTTTGATTGTGGAAGCCATGAGAAAGTCCAGTGAGTCATTTTCCCAGCTCGTGGCAGCTTACAAAACTAGACAGAGGGGCAGCTAGGTGGTGCAGTGAATACGACGCTGGCCCTGGAGTCAGGAGGGCCTGAATTCAAATCCAGCCTCAGACACTTAACACTTACTAGCAGTGTGATCTTGGGTGAGTCACTTAACACCAATTGCCCTGCCTTCCCCCCTCCAAAAAGCATAATAAATAAATAAGCTAGACAGAGAAGTCTGCAGACACTGGCATGGGGGGCTGACCAGGAACTCAGTGCAGCAGTAGTCTGGCAGCAGGTGGAAGCATTAGTGTTCTGAGGTAGGCCCAGCAATAGTAAAAGTGGAGAGCAGCCCAGTGTCCAGTAGTGATAAAAGAACTGAAGCCTTGGGAAATTCAGGGGACCCTTGTACTAGCACCAGGATCAAAAACAGATGTTGTCTGGTGACTCTGTTGTGGTTGAAGTCAAGAGACTTTCTCTGCATAAGGAAGAAGAAACAAGTTCCAGAAACATAGCTGTGTGCCTCCAAGACCAACAGTAAAATGAGGACTCAGTTCTAACCTTTAGCCCTGTACTTAAGCCTACAATTGAATAAACCAGGGCAGGAAACCACATCCAAGGAGGAGCCAGCAATTCAGTAGGTCTAAATCCACTGAACTTCCTAGAAGGCTGTGACTGAGTTCAGTAGCAGTCTAATGGAAGCTCAAATACATACAAGCTGACAGACCTAAACTGGGTGAGGAAATTGCACAGTGCAGACCAGGGAACAGTAAGAGACCTCATCCTATATCAAACTTTGGAAGCACACAAAAAACAGGGCCTTACACAGAGCTATGAAAAGAGCAGGGGGATGTAAAAGATAGAAGCTTATGCCAGACATCATCCTCAGAAGTAAGCAGAGTTCAATACTAACATAAAATCCAAAGTCAAGTAGGGTGGGAAAATAAACAAATGACAATAACAAAAGAACCTGGAAATTCAAGACTCAAATTCAGAAGAAGACAAAGACAAGAGAACAATAAGCAAAACCTCAAAGGAAAAATATAAATTAGGCACAAGCACAACAAGAATTCCTGTATGAGTTAAAGAAAGTGATAAAAAAAAAAAGAAGGAAAAAAAGGATTTTAAAAGTGATAAAGGAAAAATTGGGGAGGGGGGAAAATGAGAGCTATGCAAGAAAATTATGAAAAGACTATTAGCAGCTTGTTAAAAGAAATACAGAAATACTGAAGAAAATAACTCTTTAAAATCAGAATTGGTAAAATGGAAGTTAATGACTCCATAAGACATAAAGGCTGAACAAAATGGGGCAAATGTGAAATATCTCATAGGAAAACAACTGACCTGGAAAATAGATCAATGAGAGATAATTTAAGAATTATTGAAAGCTATCAACAAATAACAACACCATATATTAAGGAAAACTTGAGATATCTTAGAACCAGAAGTCAAGGTAGAAATAGAAAGAAACTACTGGTCAGTAGTTTTCTGAAAGAAAACCCAAAATGAAAGCTCCCAGGATTATAACCAAAATCTAAAAATCCCAAGTCATTTTAATATTGTCATGAATATTTAAACCATTTATAGTTTTTCCTTTTTTAAAACAGCTGTTTAAATTTGCTCAGTGTTGTTAATATCCATTTTATAACACAGTTCTTGTGTATTTAGTGGATTTATGTGTGTAATACCCCCTCTGGGCTATTCTCCAAACTTTCACTTGCATTGGTAGATTGAGCCCCCAGAACAGTTACTATGACTTTTAGTTACTCTTTGGCAGTCTACTTCTACTACCATATGACTTATGAACCCTCACCATTGTCTTTACCCTTAATAGTTATCAGGTAGACATGAGTAAGTCTCACCAGAGGCATTTCCCTAAGAATAACAGCTGTACTCCAAAGATATTAAAGGAAGAGGAAAAAGATCCATGTTTTTTAAAAGGGTGCCCATCAGTTAGGGAATAGTGAATAGATTATGATGTGTGAAATGAAATCCCTTATTGTTGCACTGAAAGGGATAATTTCAGTGAGATTTGAGATTTGTATGAAGTGATGTAAGTGAAATGAACAGACCTGGAAGAATAATTTATATAGTGACAGTTTCACTGTAAAGAAAAACAACATTGAAGACTTAAGAACACTGAATAATGCCATTACATATTACAACTCCAGAGCACTGGTGAAGAGAAAGGATGCTTAACAGAGGGCATTGCTCGCAAGGTGCAGAATTATACATTCATTTTTGGATATGGTAAATATGTGTATTTTATTCAGTCATTCTTATTTGTTACAAGACTTATGACTTATATGGGGGTGGGGTAAAGGTGATAAAAGGATTACTTAAAAACAAAGGAGGCTTATTGAATCTTTCGTAAAGTTCAGGAGGAAACAGAAGCAGGGCAGCTTTGTAAGTGATATGTTGCATTTATTACATACTCAAGAAAAAAAGGAGCTGTAAATCAGTAATGCTAAACTCAGACAGAAATGGTAGAAAAACTTTGTTTTATCTTCCAATACTCATTGGGCAGCAAGTTTGATACCTCTGCTATAGATAATAAGAGATTTGTGTTTTCATATATAATCCTCTTTTTCTATTCTACTTTCTAATTTTGGGGGCTGATGATGATTAATTTTAAATAATTTTTTCATGTATTTTTTAAATTTTAATTTATTTTCTTGATTACATCATTCATTTTCACAAGGTTTTGAGTTACAAATTTTCTCCCCTTCTTTCCCCTACCCCCAAGCCCAAAACAGTGGTCCCACCGTAAAGCCCCTCCCACAATCTGTTCCCTTTTATGTCCTCCTCCAGTGCCCCTCTATCTTTCTAGTAGGGCACGGAGGATCTCCCTACCCCCGTTCCTGTACGTCTTATTTCCCAGTTGCATTTGATTGTAAAGCAATTCAGTACAGGCTGTACATATGTAATTATGCAGGACATCTCCATGGTGGGCATATTGTGAGAGGCTGATTGTATGTCCCTCCTTCCTATCCTGC
>JAQQSW010008274.1:0-13514 GCA_028646575.1 Pseudocheirus occidentalis
TTATCTTTCCATGCAAGAAGCGTAGTATTATTCTTTCTGTATGCAACTGTTTTAGTGCTTGAGAGGGGACATCCGAGTGATATGCTAGAATTCCAATGTCCCCTGAGAGGGGACAGCGGAGTGCAAAGGGTTAAAATAAAATAGACAGCCCTGGAAGGACATGAGTTCTTCATCACTAAAAATATTTAAGTAGAATCTAGATGACCACCAATACAGGAATCATCATCTTTTCTCCCAAACCCAACCCATTTTTAAATCCCTATTTTCCATCCAGAGTACCAGCATTCTATGCAGGTGGACAATATTAACACAGCAATGTAAATAAAAGTCAACTGCAATTTATTAAGGGCTTACTCTGTGCCAGGTATCTACAAATTACATATTTAAGAACAGACAACTCCCTCACCCCAACTAATATCGTCACAGGAGCCCAAGTTGACTCGATTCAATCAAAAGAGAGGCAGGTAGTTTGAGGGACAAGTTGAGAATAAAGGCTTAATCACTGTTTAAGGAATAAAGTACTTCTATCATTAGATAAAGGCAGATGACACAGCAGAGTTAATGCCTTAAATGAAAGAAGCAAACACTCATCTGAGCAAGCCAGTTGGAAATCATACATTAGAGCAACAGGCTAGTCAGTACTGGTCAGCACTTGAGACTGAATGAACCTTTATGGTGGAGAGGGTGGGGAGGAAGAGAAAGCAGATATCAGGAGCTAACATACATGAAGGATAAACTATACACAAAAAGGAAACATCTCTCTAGGTGGACAATGGAACCTACTCTTGGATCCCCTCAGAGAACTGAATTTAAAGGGAACTTTGTTAAACCTTCATGAAAGCAGGAAAAGATTTCCAGGAACCAGGGGCTACACATTTATGCTTTGGCCACATATGCTCCCTAAGTTTGAAAACGCTCTACCAAGGGACTTGGTGTGTGTGTAAGAGGAGAGTTTGCCCCTGGTTTAGAGGGATGTTTCTGTAACAATTGTCCTTGCTATACCTAGTTAGTAAATTAACTTTCTAAAGACTGGTTAATTACAACTGCAAATTAATGACCATTACACCAGAGGTATCTTCATGACCATGCTAGAAAACTTCAGCTACCTCTAAGATTACCCCTAAAACCTTAAAGAAATATTCCTCATCTGCACTCTGCACACAGTCTGATGATCTGAGTGGGAATTGGGAACATATATCTGCAGTGGGGTGCTATACAAAAAATATTTACAAAATAAACATAAAGTAATTTGTCAAGAAAAACACTGTCTGGTAGGATAATCAAGAAACACTTCATGTAGATGTGTATGAGCTCAGTTGTGAAGGAAATTAGGAATTCTAAGAGACAAAGGTATGGAAAGAATATGTTCCTAGGCATAGAAGACAAACTGAATAAAGGCACACAGATGGCAGAAAGAATGCCATGCTTGCAGAACAGCAAGGCCTCTTTAGCTAGACTGAAGAATATGTGAAGCAAGGAGAGGAGAGAACAGAATAGAAGAGACGGGAGAACCTTGGCCATAAATTAAGGGGATACCACAATTATCAGGCAGGATTTGGAGAGAAGAACCAAAAGAGAGGAATAATAAAGACCCAGAGAGGACACAATATCCAGGAGAAGAGTGTGGTCAACACTGTCAGGTGCTGCAAAGAGGTCAAAAAGAAGATCAAACATCCAAGTTGGATGGCCTCTTATGGATCTTCTAATCTAAATCAAAGTTTTACAAATCTGTCAATAGACCCAGAAAGGTTAAGCAATTTGCCCCAATCACAAAGCCAGTTCTCCTATGTTCTTTGCCCTTCATCCTAATTCTTCTTGTCCTTCAGACAGTGGTCTGATCCCTACCCATTCCCAGATCCCTACTGAAACTCACTACTTTTCTGCCACCCAGGGTACTGGACAAAGTCCAGACCTGTTCTTAGTGTCTTACACCCTACATGTTCCCGAACTCTTTTTTTCCATCAAAAGTTCTCAGTCAGTTCCTTCTCTTTTGGCCCTGCACTCTGAAGTTGATTAAGCTGAAAAACTAATACTAATTAATTCCTTTCAAATGGACATTAATAGATATGTCCCAATTCTCAAAAAGTCTAAATGCAACACTAACAGAAAATGCCTAAGGGCCTGGGGCTGTTGAAAGACCTTAACAAGAGAGGATTTGGAGTCTAGTTAGGGGCCAAAGGCCTGGGACTTCACTATCAAAATATATACATATTACAAATATATATATATCTCAAAAGTACTTGGAGTGGAGTGGAACACTAATATGCTCAGAGTCAGGACACTTGGATTTTTAGTCTTGGTTTGACCTACTTTAGTGACCTGGAGCAAATCACTTAACAACTCTTCTGGGTCTCAGTTTCCCAATTACAAAATGAAAGAGCTAGACTAGAAGATACCTAGGTGCCCTTCCAGTTTTCATGTTCTCCAATTCTGTGCATGCTGAAAAATGAGAGGGGTAGGTTTAACATGAACATCACTAACTTAGTTTTGACTACAGCAGTAGAAATTTCAGGGGCCTTGAAAGTATTGTGGGGGAGAGATTTATAAGTAGGCTAGTCATAATCGTATCACATGGTTATGATTTACAAGCCTATTCTGCCTATAAATATAGTCAGCCATGCATGATTCCATTTTATGTCTGACTCCTGACATAATTTCAACCTTTATATTAGGCAGGTTAGTTCCAGAGGTGATGGGAATGAGGTTTGATAGCTACAAAGTCGAGTAACACTGAACACTAGGAAAGGGAAGGGAGAAGAAATCAGGCAGGAAGTTTCTCCTATGGATGGAGGTGGATGAAGGAAATCCTAATAAAGTTGCCTCCAACACCAGTATTCCAACTTCCTTATAGGTCCTGCTGAACAGTAGGCCCACTGCCCCTACCTAGCCACTCACCCCAGTTCCAACTAAATATCTTAACTTCTTCATATATGCCTGTAGAACCAATGCTATCTTCACAGTGTTGATGGCCACTGTAAAAATGCCGGAATAGTGTTCAATGGCAAAATACAACAGACTCTCCATATAGAAGACAGAAGCAAAACATTTATTCAGACACCAGAAAACCAAATCCCAAAACCAGTAAGCTGATTCCATCACAGTAGCAACATAGAAGTTAATAAGCCATAACAGCACAGAGAGCCACAGCATCCTTTAGTCTTCCCACAGATGAACATTTATGCACAAGTCTAACTGTCTTCCTGTGGGCTCTGCTTTACCCTTCAACAAACACCTCCCACCACAGACTCCATGTGATTATACTCAGTCTATTGGGGGCAGGGTATATCTTCAAAGCAGAGGTCTTCAAATTCCCTTAGGCTCATTAAGGGGCAGGGAAAATCCTCAAATTCTCATTACCACTGCAATATCTCACTACTCACTAGAACAACAGATGTGTTCATGAACTCATTATTTTCCACAGAAACATCAGGTGTGTTTATGACCTCAACCACAGTCACAATCATTTGGTCTCAGAGAGAATCACAAAACTCAGCCAATCAGAAAGCAGCACCAACCAGGATGTCCAAGTAGGATGTAGACCCCAAAACAATAGAAGAGACTTTCCATAAGTAGGCACTGGTGCAGGAATAGCAAAAGCTGTCCTTTACATGAACTTGTGATGTAGAAAGGTTTATTATAATATCATTATCATATATATATATACATACATACACACACACACACACACACATACACCCCCCCCAAAATAGGTTTATACATTGTTGGTAATTAGATGCACAGTTCCACTGTGGCTGGGAAGCTTTCTCTATTATCTGCTCCCTTAACAAACCTCTTCTGCCTTTTTAATATTCATAATTTCTGTTAAGTAACTGTATCTTGACCCTATAAAAATCTATCTTGCTTTCACTGAAGTTACTGTTCCTCTTGAAATTTAGCCCACTTCATGAGAGGTATCAATCTCAATAAATGCCCAATAAAGGCCTATACTTGGATTAGAGGTGGTCTGACTGAATTCTTCAAGATGGTTCCACCACAACACATCATGAAACCACAATACGGACATGTATTTTTAGAGGTATAAGAAAATGAGAAGATGAAAAATTAGGATTGTTTTCTCTCCACATTCATACTAACTACAAAGGTGGTAAGTAGCATCACTAGAAATCTGCCTGCTATTACATCTCTGCCATATCCTTTCTGTCAAATCCTAGACCCCTAAAAAAGGGGTCTAGGATTCAGGACAAAAGCAGATAATTAGGGCACAAGGCAAAGGATATGCAAAGAAGGCGTATAAGAGAATGCATCACATGATCAAAGAAAGCCAGAGACTGGAGAACACTTAGAGGTAGCCTAGTCCAAACCGCACATTTTATAAAGGATAAAACTAAGGGCTAGAAATGTGCAGCTTTTTACCACAGTCACCTAATCACCGAGTGGTAAAGTTCATATTCAATCATGCTCTCCATGACCGCATCTCTTCTGACTCCAAGATCACTATCCATTATGCTACAAATCACCTAATAATCATTTCTTTACTAATTCTCCTTTACACATTCAATATCCCAACTTTCACAATGCCTAAATGTGGCACCTACAAAAATAAGATCCTTCATAGCCTTCCTAGGAGTCCAGTCAGGAGCTAGATGGTAGGGACAAGCAGAAGCATGATATGTTTTCAATATTTAAAAGTGAAATCTAATCTAAAACAAAGGACCTATCTCTTTCTTGGTACCATTTCTATTTTGCCAATAAACCATCATAACTCACAATTTGAAAGCATTTTTTGACTGAAAAACTCTTATGACATAAAAACTCTTCAAGGTAGAATATTGGAGTCAAGAAGATCTAGGCTCATGTGACTTTGGGCAAGTCACTTAACCCCAACTGCCTTCCAAAAAGCAAAAAAAAAAGATCTAGGCTCAAGCCTCACCTCTGACACATACTGGATGCATGACTGAGCAAACACTTACCCCTCAGAGCCCCAGGCAACACTCTCAAACTATAAGGGGCACAATACTTGCTGGTCCACAGCTGCCAAGGAAGCTTCCTGACTGGGGATTTTCCATACCCATGAAAATCACAAGTCTGGTCGATTAATTAAGTAATTGAATATTAGAAGACAGAAATGAGAAGTAAAATCAGAGAACTGAAGCAACTTGCAACTGATCACATAAACAGCAGCACTAGAACTAAGAACTAAATCCAGGTCTCCTGACTTAAAAACCAGTATTCTTTTCACCCCAACATTTCACCTCTCTCACTGATAGCCACCATACTTAATGAAATACACCTAGTACATCTAAGGCTTTTAGTAAATCCCTAATAACAAATATGAAAAACAGTCAGATGCAACTTTCCTTTTCTTTTCAACAGCAGACTAAATGTTAGTTGGCCATAAACAGGCCAGTCATTGGTTTAAAAAAAAATCCATCTGAAGAAACAAATTTGTGTTTTCAAACAGTGTCAAAACTGCTTAATAATAGTTCATAGTGTATCACATTTAATGAAAGGTTGCATTAGCTTTGGGTTTCACAGGATTGAGAGTAAGAGTTTAAAGTTAACAACCCATTATGACTTTCACAGTAAAAATTCTGTGTTTGGTAATGACTCTCATTACAAAGGTGATCACAGATACAAGACTTAAAATTTGGTTCCCTTCAAGATTGCAGGCAAAGGCAAGGAAAATGAGTGAATTCCATATAAGACTAAGAATATGGAAATTTTATAACTAAAGAATTAAATGGGTAGTTTGGAGACTAAGTACCAACTACAAGTTTTAAGTATTCTAAAGATGAAGAAAACTCAGGTTATTTTAGCAAATGATAGTGACTACATGGAGAATGAATTATTTATTATCTGAGAAAGCATCTTTCCTGCTCCTATGACAATAAAGGTCAAATCAGCAACATAAGTAGAACAGTAAGTGTTTTGTGAATCATATAAAATAAAAAGTTGTATCTTGAGAGTGAGAAGGAAGTAAATTGCTCACTTTGGAAAGACACATGCACTCCTTCAGGCCACTAAGGTCCATTTTAGTGAATTTTCTCTCTGAACAGACTAAATGATCTCTTAGCATCCTAAAAGTCAAGTGGAGTGAATGGAACTCCAAAGTAAGACACATACTAAAAGATATGATCATTTATTTTCATATATAAATAAAACATTGTGCTAAGTCCTTGTAGAAGATTGACAAATATTTTAAATCAATCAAGAGGCATTTATTAACTGCCAGTTAAGTACCTAACAAGGTGCTAGACACTGGGGATATAAAGATAAGCCAATCCCTGCCTTCAATAAGCTTACAATTAACTAAGAGAATAAAACATGTTCATAGATAAGCAAATACAGGGTAATGGTGGTGAGAGGAATGTAAAACTTGCCATTTCAGAATCAATAAAGGTCTTACAGAAGAAAGGACACAAACTGAGTATTAAAGGCAAGTAAGAATGCCATGAGGCTGAGCTGAGGAAGAGAACATTCTGGAGCTAAAGGAGAGCATGTACAAAGATACTGAGGCAGAAATGTTATTAAATGGGCAGGGAATGGGAAGAAGGTAAGCAGAAGAGGGTATGAGGGCAATTAATATGTTTAAGGCCTGATCAGTGGCTGCCCCGTCTTCAAAAAAACCACAAAAACTCCCTAATCTGAAACTGAGTCTTCCAAAATTCACTCCAACCTACTTTTCAAACCTTCTCTCTACTCTTCTACATTGTACTCTTCATTCCAATGTGTTGAAAATTAACTTCTATCCTACCTTCTCCAACCTTTGTACACATCTTATTTCATGCCTAGAACAGATTCCTCACATATATTCTTACTGATATCATTTCCTTTAATGCCCAGGTCTACTAACAAATCCTTGAACCTCCACCTAAAAGCAAATCCTTCATTCCCAGGATGTTTGACCTCTCCTATTCTCTTGTATTCTAACTTGTAATAATAGTTAAATAACAGCGTGCTATAACCCAACTGTCTTTCTCAATTTAAATTTTTGGAGGTCAAAGAGTACATGTTATTTAACTTTCATATCTCCTATACTCTAGCACAGTGCCTTGAACATTGTTATTCAAGTTTTTTTTTTAGTAATATTCAGCTCTTCATGATCCTATTTGGGATTTTCTTGGCAAAGATACTGAAGTAGTTTGCCACTTCCTTCTCCAGCTCATTTTACAGAGGAGGAAACTGAGGTAAACAGGGTTAAGTGACTTGTACACAATTAGACACAGCTGGTGTCTGAGGCCAGATTTAAACTCTGGTCTTCCTGGCTCCAGCGCATGTGTTCTATCCATTACATCACCTAGTTGCCTCTTCTCTAAACATAGGTGTTAATTAATAAATTCTTGTCAAATTGAATTGAGCTTCATGTTGATGTGTCTTGTCTCTATTGTTGTTATTCAATTTAAAATGCAAATTACAAAGAGTATAGACCAAATGAGTTGAATTTCTTAGATAAATTCCCAGTACTGTGTTTAGATAAGGATTTAGTATGTTATTCTTAACAATGATGGTGACAGTGGAATATTTCATTTTAAAAAGTACTTTCTGGAATAACAATAGAAGGCAGTATAGTGAAATGGAAAGTGCATTATTCATTAGGAGAGCTGGATTCAAGGTTCAGGTCCTCTACTTACTGCCATGGGAAGTGAGACAGTTTGAACTTCTCAGAGTCTCAGTTTTCTAGTCAGTCAAACATGGGAGCTTAAACTAAATGTTCTCTGAGACTCCTTTCAGCTCAAACCATCATACAATTCTATCATTTTATTCTTCTTCTGTGGACTAACAAATCACTTTTTTGAGGTCAATTTACTAGTTTACAGATCCAAGGCTTTCAAAAAAAATTTTTTTCACTTTCATTAGTATACTGTGTACCTAGTTTCTTTGATCTGCAAAAAGAAAGTACAAGAAATTTAGCTTTTAATATAAAATGATGAAATGTTTGATTGAGTTCACAATGCTATTCTATCTTGGCTTGAACATTGGAGAAGGAAACCATACCGTTCTCATAAAACAGCTGGGTTGATTTGGGGCAGCAGAAAAACAGGCGAATACTCTACATAAGTCCATATAAGTACAAGTATATAAAAACACAGAATGTCAGAGACAGAGGGAAACTTGGGCTTTATCTAGTACAATTATCTCTTTTCAGAGTTCAGAACACTAAAGTCCAACACAGGAAAGTTTACAATGTTGGTAAGTAGCATGTCTGGTACTTTAATCAAGGCCTTACCCCAAGTTCAATGGTCTTTCTATTGCATGAGAAAAGAGATGCCATTCATAATGAGTTTCATCTTATCCTCTTCTCTATATCTTTAATAACTATCCTTGATTTTTCTCCTCCTTAACTTTTAGTCTCTGAAGAATAGAAGGCTCTTTGTGGTCAGAATAAATATGCTGACATATCATACACAAATCCATTTTAAGTCTCCATTTTATGATTAAGTAGTTGTTATATATGTTTGTATTTTTTTCTGCAATAAGATAAACACTTAGTTTTGTACACAATTACAGACATATCGTATCTGTGATAACTACGTTTGATATACTGGACTCCTCTCAGCAATGCAAGGTTATAAGACAACTCCAAGGGACTCATGATAGAGATGGCTATTCACACACAGAGAAAGAACGACAGAGTCTGAATGCAGATCAAAGCAAATTACTTGCTCTCTCTTTTTTGTTTCATTTTGTTTCTTCTTTCTTGTTGTTCATTCCATTAGTTATAGTTTTTCTTCTTTACAACTTGACTGATATTTAGAGTGAAGGTATTTGTAGAATCTATATGGGATTATAGGCCATCATGGTGGGGTAGGAGAGAGGCAAGGGGGAGAAAATTTGGAACTCAAGGGACTATGGAACTGAATGTTGTAAACTAAAAGTAAATAAATAAATTTTTAAAAAGAAATATAAACACTTGTGTATAGTTTGGTAACAATAGTTGTGAGCATATAAGCATGTGAGTTCATATGTGTCTCCTCAATCTGGTAAGCAACTAATAAATGCCTCCTAAGGACATGGGTCCCCCAAATAAGTGAAAAACTAAGTACTTGTTAATGACATTAGAAAATTAAAGCTTTTGCCAACAGTTTCCTTTCTTTATAAGATTAGGAAATCACCAATAAACACTTAGATGTAACTTGTAAATATCCTTAGCCAGAACCCACAAAAAAAAACCATTAGAGACCCCAACTGCAGTCTGCTACTAGTCACTGATCAGGACAAACTCCTACATTCCCCACACTAGAAATCCAAGCATCTCGTGTTCATCAAGACCAGTGCTAATTGATGGAGACTTGCCAGGCCAACTTGAAGGGTGACGTATGGCCTCCAGCTAAGCATATAGGGAACCTTGTCATGAGTTCTAGTATGACACAGGCTGACTAGAACCTGTAGGACATCAGTCTGGTGGTTTGTTCCAAAAGGAGTTGCT
Source organism: Pseudocheirus occidentalis (assembly GCA_028646575.1). Classification (NCBI taxonomy): domain Eukaryota; kingdom Metazoa; phylum Chordata; class Mammalia; order Diprotodontia; family Pseudocheiridae; genus Pseudocheirus; species Pseudocheirus occidentalis. The sequence continues at coordinate 9,389 of JAQQSW010008274.1, forward strand.
GCTTATATGGTTGAATAGATAATTGCACCTGTAAAATAACAGAGTGATTGCATGCACTAATGAGCATTAAGTCTGATTTAATGCTTCCATTATACCAAAAGGTATAATGGTAAATCAGATAGGTGCAACTACCATATAGACCACACAGAAGATGAGCAAATACACCCCTACTTAGCAAAGACAACCCCTCAATATGCACTCTCGATCTCCATTTCCTCCAGAAGACTGCCTTCTCAAAGAATATTTCCTTCTATTTAACATTCAATATCTAAGTACTTTTTGGTCCCTTCCCAGCTTCCCACTGTAGTGTTAATGGAATAGGAAGATCTTCTCCACCCATTGATAGGCCTATGTGAACTGCTTTGAGCATTTTCAAACATGTCTGATAAAAAGATCAGAGCTGAGAATGAACTCTGAAATATAAAAACAAGAGTTCAGAAAAACCTAGGAAAGTAAACATATTTGAGCAACTGGAATGAACTATATAATTAGGTACTCAATTCTAATAGTAGGAGAAGAAACAAATACCCCTTCAGAACCATAACGTCTTTAAAGAGTAATGAAGGCATTAAATTAAAAGTAAATAAATAAAAAATACAGGGGACAAATAAGCTTTGTTCCTAGGATCTCAAGTGGGGAAATAAAGCTACTACTTAATGCAAAAAGGAGGTAAAAGGAAGTGGCACTTCTCATAACTGGGGCGCATGACAAGTATATAGAAAAACAGAAAAAGAGATGGAGAGTGTAAGCATCAGTTAAAACTAAAACTCTAATCAGAAATGGCTGAAGAAGGGTTAAATACACACACACATACGCAGTCTGTAATTCTACAAAGTTCCATGTAGAACTATATCAAAATCAATCAGGAAACAAGTAGGGAGGAAGTGTGGGGACTGGGAGGATGATAATACCAGTAAGGAATAAATAACAGGCAAAACAAAATATCAAATTGCGAAGGGTGAATTTAAAGGGAGGGGAGAAAAGAAGAGAACTAAAATATAAGAGGGTTCCTTGGATGGTCTCAAAGGGAATACCTGAACAAACTGTGGTATATGAATGTTATTATGCCAGAAGAAATTACAAAAAAAAGAATTTCAGAAAATCTTGAGTAGTATGAAGTGATGTGAACATGTTGATCAATGAGAATAATTTATACAATAACAACATAAACAAAAAGAAATATAAAATATTTAAGAGCTATGACCAATGCAATGACTAGCCATGTCTCCAGAGGGCCTAGGATGAAGCATATTACCCATCACCTAACAGAGAAGTGAAAGACACAAAGTACAGAGACATATATTTTCAGATATGGTCACTGTGTGGATTTGTTGTTCTTGGTTATGCTTTTATGTTTTAAAGGTTTCTGATTTTTTTGTAGTCTTTTTTTCCCCAGAATTTATTTATTTTTAGTTTTCAACATTCATTTCCACAAAATTTTGAGTTATAAATTTTCTCATCTCTCCACTACCCCACCCTAAGATGGCAAGCATACTGATTACCTCTTCCCCCAGTCTGTACTCTCTTATATCCCTCTTCTTTTCCCCTTCCCCCTTAACCCTTACTTTCTTGTAGGGCAAGATGGATTTCTATACCCCGTCACATGTGTATCTTATTTCCCGGTAGTTTCTGGTTTTTTAAAAATTTTCACTCATTCAATTGGGATAGGAAGGGCAAAGTGGTAAAAGGGGGGGTGGAATTGAAGGTAGCAATGGCAATGCCCCCCCAAAAAGGACCAATTATAAAATGCTTGAAAATGGACAGAAGAGAACAGATGTTCAGATGGAAGCACAGGCAAGCTGGACAATTTTGAAAATAAATACAAGCAGGATGAAAATGAGATTCATAGTTTTATCCAGAATTCTCCTTTTGTATTGAGCATCTGGAAATGCTCAAGTTCACTATTAAAAAATCATGTTAATTAAAGAAATATCTTACGTTTAAATGGAAGGAAGGGGAGCTGATATGCCTCCCCCCCATTCTTTTTTAACTATACTACACTGACTGGCTCTTTAGAAGGCTTGCTTACTTCTACTTTGTACATGTTATTCTCTTTTAATAGTTTTCAATTCTTATTTTGCTTCTAACTTCATTGCATCTTAAAAACATCTCAGTAGGAGGGCATGCTATAAATGAAATCATCATTATTAGTAGTAATTAGATGTAAGCTCCAAGTCTAATTCAATATGTACTGTTTCACTTAAATTGTATTTATTAATTAAATTAAATAACTAGATAACTAAAAAAAGTTTCAAAATCTCTACAAGGGATGTCTTTAATAATGAATGATAATCTAAAGAAATCTATACTGTTCTCTATACTGAAACGTAGAATTAACATTCAAATCTAACAGTGATGAGATTGGGCCTTGAAAGAAAACTACTATGAACAGTGCCAAAAGCTGAAGAGATACACCTTCAGGGATATAAACAGTTGGATAATGTTCCAGTGTCCCCCAAGATGTGAAAGTCATTCATTCAATAAGCATTTATTAGGTACCAACTGTGTATGTATCAGGCATTTTTCTATGCACAGGGGATATAAATCTCTGTTCCTCACACAGGTAGTTCCATCTCCAATCTCTGTGCCTTTGCTCTGGTCATAGCCCAGCTCTGAAACACATTACTTCCTTACTTCCAACTCACAGAGTCTTTTTCTTTTTGCACCACCTTCTGCATGAAGCCTTTCCTGATCCCCTCAACTTCAAGCACCTTCCCCTTCAAACTACCTCATATTTAACTAATTTGCATGCATTTGTATTTATTGACTTTTTGTTGTTTGTTTTTACACAAACTTATATTTATACATCACCTACCTCCATTAGAATGTGAAAATGTGAATAGAGATTATTTCATTCTTTGTTGTTGTATTCTCAGCCCTTGTACATGCTTGATACACAGGAAATACTTAATAAATACTTAATTTATCAGTTGATTCTTGATGGTATGTTTTAGGCCTGGTACTCGGCGATCCTCCGACTTATATGTCATTAAACTAGTGACCATCCACCATGTGCCAATAGTTTATTCTCTGTGTGATCCTCAGAAGGAAAATGGAAAAAAACAGCAAAGAGTTGTTTAACACTCTTCTCAATCAAATAGAGTGGGCATACCATACTGGGCCCTAATATCATAGTCCCTGATGTGTTCATATAAGAAATACAAAAGGAGCTAAAGAAGAAAAATAGGAAGAGCAGCCAGAATGGAACAATTATGTATTAAGAGAAACTGTTTCAGAGGTGAGACAATTATGAGAGCACAGAGGGACTGATCCATATAAAGTACATGAATGAATGGAAGCTATCAAAGGAACGGGGGAAAAAAAATTAAACCTTATTAATACCAAAAACAGTCAACCAAGAGAACATCAATGACTGCTGACCTAGATGTCTACTTTCCTATTTATACAAAATATTTATAAGAGTCATTTATACATGAACTGAAGCCATCCTTGATGAAGGTAGGGATCAAAAAGGTTTTTACCAGTGTTCAACAGCTTAATGGTCACTGTGTGGATTTATTTTGCTTGACTATGGCTCTACCCTACCCTTCTAGGTTATTTACAAAGGAGTTCCCTTTCACACACTATACAGTCTAAATAAACTTCTCTTCTCACCTACAATTACAAAGGAGTTCCCTTTCACATACTATACAGTCTAAATAAACTTCTTACCTACATTTCATCTCCCATCTCTTACCACAGACTGTTCCCAGACAGCTATAATGTTCTTCCATACATCTACCTTTTCTTAGATTCCTTCAAGGTTCAACTCAAAAACACTTCCTATCTGAGGCCCTTTCTGATTCCCCAAAATGCCAGTGCCCCCTCCCTGAAATTAATCTTGTATTTGTTGGGGTGGATAGGTGGCGCACCAAATAGAACACCAGCCCTGGAGTCAGAAGGAAATGAGTTCAAATCCAGCATCAGACACTTAACACAAAAACTAGATGTGTGACCTTGGGCAAGTCACTTAATCCCAATTGCCCTACCTTCTCCCCTCCAAAAAGTGCAAAAAAAATTTTTGTATTTATTTTCTACATATAAAAATACATGAATGAATTGTTTCCACCAACATAACATAAGCTCTCTGAGGGTAAAGATGGTTCTTTTTTTTTTTTTGCATGCC